>CALYDF020000108.1:60290-96605 GCA_944474145.2 Dicrocoelium dendriticum
AAATGAACACAGAGGTGAGACCAAAGTTATGATATGGCAATTGAGCCAATCGTAAGCATCCGCCAACGGGAACGGGCTGAGGACAGATAGACCTGCAACACTGGATACATGAGTTGTGGGAACACAAAATCCCTTATGTCAAGAGTACAATGATAGGTCCATGGGGCGGGGTGAAGTTAAGATGAGTCACCGGGGTCATTCGCTAAGAGCATCGGGACAGAGAACAAAGGAATGGAAAGTAAGGGAATTAGCAAACATAGTCGATCCAAACGGCCGAGCAATGTAGAATTGGGCATTCAACATGGGAGAGACTGAGGTGGTCAAATTTCTTTCTACAGCACCAAGGGTGGGAGTAGTGCAGTTTGCGACAGTAGTGTGGGTGTATATGGCCCAAAGGTTTTACGAAGTATATGTCGACAGCATACAAGCTGTAGAGCTTAGAATCCGATCATTAATGTGGAGTATGTTGAGGAGGAACTAGTCCGGTGAGTTTGTGTACACATTTCGGGTCGGGTGAGTGAAGCATGAGGAAAAAGCTTAAAAAATATTTAAGAGTAGTGGCATGTCACTAATCAAATATGTAGGCGTGTTCTTGTGACAGCAGATATATGTACAGAATTTTCAAATGTGGTATCGGTAAACTTGCCAATGTGTGTTAGGGCGGTGACTATATTGAGTGGCGGGTCACATCCGCTACGTCGCAGTGCTGTTAAACAGATATTTGTGGCTTTTTATAGGGAAAACGTTTGCTAGTCGAAGACCCACCAAGTCCTGGAACACTGCCGACAGGTGATATGATATTGAAAATATTGCATCTGACCGCTATTGTATCCAGACTTGTCCACCAAGTCTTATCCGAGACAAAATGGCCTTGGAGTGGGTGTTACGAATGGGCACTCGGTTAGTGCATGGTCTAAGGGGACAGGCGCATCCTGAACGCTTGCTTCGTTTGGGGGTGTACTCCATGCACTACCAAAGGATAAGCGAATCTGACTCTCACTACGGGCTAGATTGGCCTGGACTTGTCGGGGCTATTCAGTCCCGCTACGTTACCTAATCTCCGCGGACACCCACTGATACTGCATATACCACGGTCTGATAGGATAAGAACGGAAACTCGTTGTCGCGCCGAGTTTTAGCTCGCTGGAACTCGCTTCCAGACCATGTGGTTAGGGAAGCTACGGTTAAGGGTTTTGCGCGCCAGCTCGATGCTCTTGGGTAGCAACAGAAAACCTTTCCTTTTTCCTAACTGACTCACCTTCACTTTTACTTTTTTCTAATTCTTCAAATATCTTGGTATTATGCCCGCTTAGAACTTTCCACTTTGCTTGCCTTCTAAGTTTACTTCTTTCTCGTCCTTACTTTACGCAACCAGCCCAGCAGGGATTGAGATGGCAGGATACTTGGGCATTAATCGGTTGGACAGGGTGTGATGTGGTCTTTGTTTTATGTCCAGCAGTATTTCAACGTCCGCCAACTCCGGGTTTACCGACCCGCCGAAGGAGAAACACTAACGGGATAATCTAAACGTTCCAGTCCCGCGTGAACTTGAACTTGCTGCAGTCGGACCTTGTCAGACGGCGTGGTTCGCTGAATGAGCGCTTGCGGTAAAGTTTTATATTACGTATCGGGAAGCGGGCAGCCTATGCTGTCTCTCACTTGGGACGATACTATTTGCGGAAGCCGAGACATAAGTTGATGGTAGTTCGCATTAACAGCTGATATTTAACAATTGTTAAGTGTAGCTTCTAAATGCGCACACCATAACAACGGGTCATTTTCCCAAAATGTTGGGTAGGCTAGCTCTATTGTACTAACCACGCACGTAGACGGTTTATCATCGGGACTATTCGTCGTGAGAAATAAATAAGTATATGCGGCAATTGAGAAAACCAAGCGGTAGCGAGTAATTTATCAAACTCAGTGGAAGGCGCTCACCAAACTGGAAATTCGAAAGGGCGGACGGCGTGTTCCTGATGTGGGTCACCAATTGTTGCGTGCAAACCTGGGATACTTGTCGGTAAGGAACAACAAGTAAGACGTGTCAACTACGAAACAGTATAGAAGATGGAGGTGACTGAAAACACAAATTGTGCAGGCTACAAAAATCGTTAGTGAATCAAGCAGAACGAGAACGGTTGCAGCAAGTTACTCACCCAAACGCTTTGTGTCAACGAATGTGCAGTCATCAAACCAAGTAGACGTTTTGAAGGTTTAAACAGCCGTAAAATCTAACGTTAATAACTACTGTAGGAGCGTGTTTTCCGGTACACTACAGGTAACTCCACGCCAGCACACGCCGTCCACCATTTCGCATGTTCATCCTAGTGAGCTCATTCCAATGATTGTGTGATTCATACTTGTGAGCACGTTGGTTCTCATCTATCACATTTTTATCCGCTTTTTGCAGTGCATTATTTAGATTATGAGCCATCTCCATACGCGGTTATCGCCAGTGAGCCTGCCATGGTCAATTCTGTTGCGCTAGCCCCCGGTATTTTGGGGGAAGGACTGCGTTATGCAGTTTGCATCTAGAATCCGTGTTTTCCATACGTAGGACTGTTTCTGTTTTCGTCAAGTATATCCAGCTAATATCGCAAGTTTCTTTTCTACTTTTGTTCACACATTGGTACTAGTTGCTTATTTAAGTGCACTTTCTTATCCTGTACTCTCGCGTTCTCCTCCTATCCTTAGCTTACCTCACGTGACTGCCAGAGCAGGGACTGCTATGGCAGGAAGCATGGGCATGAACGGGTTGGCCAGGGTGCAATACGAGGGTTCCGTTTTAGATCCATCAATAAATAAGCACTTCAGCAATTCTTGGCTCAACGAACCACTAAAAGATGACACACTCACGGGATGCTTCTATCGTTCCAGTCCCATCCGAACGTGAACTTGAACTTCCTCAGTGTATATGCTCGCAGGTGAGAGAGATCATATTTTTGCCTCCGTATTGTAATGAAACACGAGAAACTGAAACAGGCTATTATTCAGTGATTCACGCCTTCTGCCAAGGTCCGACTGCAGCAACTATTTATTGATCTTCAACTAAAAAATAAAATGCCCGCAGCCTTGTTGCGCGTAAGGCAGCTCCTCAACAACATATCCAACATGGACTTTAAGACGCTCCGCGAGCTGTGTATGCAACGCCTTCCAGAAAGCACTCAGGCTATCCTGGCAGTAACAAGTGACTTGCTACTCCCAACGATTGCAGATGTAGCAGACTGCGTCACTGAGCGGCACCAGCCAGAGACTAAAACCAAAGCACCTAAGCAGCTGTGTGTCTGCGCACTCACACCGGCACCGGCGACTAGTGTAGGGCTTGTAAATAAGTTGCTTATTTTTCATTTTCACGATTACCTATTTCGCTGCAGTCGTACAGCTTTGTTTTAGTTAACCATATGTACATTCGCGTGGTTACAAGCTCGTCTTCCGTGGTTCTACCTTGTTTGCCAATGAATCGCTGTGCCTGTGGGCATCGCTGCCTGCTCTATTCATGACCGGACTCTACGTACACGTAACTTCGGCGTACCTCTCGAGTCACGGTCGTCCGTCCCTAAGGCGCATCAGGATATTTTATATGTGGGGCAAACCTGACTGGCTGGGTATTCTCAGTTATCGGTTCCTCCATATAATTGGTGATCCCGCAATTTTATTTATTTTTTGTATATAATTTTCCTTTTCTTTCAAAATGTCTGACCACGCGCCCGCTATTACTGCATCGGAACATCCCCGTGTACTAGTTTTACCTTCCTTGGACTTTTCTACCCCACGTGTTTATTTCGTTCAAGAATAAGCTGTTTTCTGTTATCGTAATATTACGTCCCAGCCCACAAATTTTTCACATGTGACTGCTCACTTACAGTCCAACATCGTCTCTGAGGTGCTTGACATGCTTGATAATATGCCCCTAGGTCCCCCATGTTAAACTTAAGGCAGCCACGTTAAAGCGCACTACTGCCTCAGATGAGACACGCCTTCAGCAGTTACTCACTTGATACAAGCAACTGCATACCATCAATCTTAGAACTCCCCTTATAATGGAGAGAAAACTAGACTTAAACTACCGCACCGGAAGCAAAGGATTAGTGTCAGATAAAAGTATCAACACGCTGACCTTCATTAGTAACGGTTGGACTAACTCCACTGATATTGCACACTCCCTGATACAATATTCCGGTGTTGGTTTCGCGTAGCTCAGAGTTCCCGAGCACCCAAACAAAACAACCTCAACATGCCGCCGCCGAAAAGCAGAACGCGTCGTTCGAGGTCGAGAATTGCGTATATGAAAATACGGTTAATTAAGACAACGGTACAAGAAGCATAGAAAACGAAATGAGTAAGGCACAAAAATGTAATCTGTACAATACAGGGCTCCCCTAGGGCGTGATTGGGCAAGCAAATGTTCGAAATGTACGTCTTACTGATTGTAAAACGCTAGGTTAGAAGATTGAATCACAGTATGGCCAAAACCTACGCAATTGTGTTTGTGAGTGGCTGCAAGGGGTTGCGAAGAATGGACACTGGGATCCCACATATTCTGTGTAGGAGGAGTGCTCGGCGATGGATCACCATCCGGAACAGATGCGCCTGAAGATTGCTGAGACGGAAGAAGTTCGATGTAAGCAGGTTTCAAATGATTGATGCTTACAGAGTCTTTGCAGCCATTTCGGTCCAACACAACCTACTTGTCCTTACGGTCGATAATCTTGTAAGGACCCTCGTAGGGTGGCGTCAGAGGTTTACGAACAGTATCGATGTGCACAAATCCTAGTGACAACCGCGAAGGGCAGGATGGACCTGTGAATTACGAGGCGTGAGTCGTGGAGGCGTTGGTCGTACCGAGCTGAAGTGACTCTTCAGGCGCGTGACATAGGATGTGGGATCCACTTCTGCCGTGACCCTTGCATCCAGCACCACCTCTCCAGGAAGTTCAAGTGGCGTGCCAAAAACAAACTCAGTAGGGCAACAGCCTATGTCTTACTTGACCGCGCTACGTATGCGAAGTAGGATTATTGGCAAACGCCCTGACCACTGCGTGCTCGACTGAGAAGCGGTAATCGAAGCTTTCAGTTGGTGATGGAAGCGTTCGACAAAGCCATTGGCAGCGGGATGGTAAGCCGTTGTGCGTATGCGAGAATAACCGAGCAAACGACGTAGGTCATGAAACAACGAAAAAATGAATTGTGGACCTCTGCCGGTCGTGATAGTAACCGGTGTCCCAAAGAAGGAAATCCACGCTTAGGTTAAGGTTCGCGCTAGTGTTGCAGAGTAAACATCCCGTAATGGCACCGCATGCGGACAAGGTGTAAATCTATCAAAAACATGTCAGAAACTATTGAAACCAGTCGCAAGGGGGCAAAGGGCCAACGATATCCAAATGGGCCTGCTTGAAGCGAGCATCCGGTAGTAAAAGGTTCCAAGGACAGTGCTTGCCTGGTGATAGATTACGCTGAGCTGACACGTAGCAGACTCCTTTGCTCACTGTTGGATGTCAGGACGCATATTTGGCCAACCAAAGCAACCTGTGATAAGCTTAACAGTAGCCCGAATGCTTGGGTGCGAGAGCCCATGGAAATGATCGAATACGACTTGGCGGTAACGTTGAGGGACGTAGAGTCAGGGCTTACCCGTAGACATGTCACAATGAACTTTGGACTTCGAGTAAAGAAGTGGCAGAAGAGTAAGTTTGATCGATAGGTCTGATTTCAGTTGCATAAACAGCATCTCCCTCATGATGAGTAGCAAGTTCCTCTAGATCAAATGTCGGACGTGAAATTTTGTGGATTCCCATGGGGGACATTGCGTCGGCTACCACGCTGTCAGGGGCGTCTTTATGACGGATATCAGTAGAGAATTGCGTGATGTCATCAAGGTGTCGGGCTGCAGGAGGGGCCAAACGGTCCCAAGCACCCCGCAATACAAAAGCAAGTTGCTTGTAATCAGTTAGAGTGGTAAATGGACAACCTTCGAGGAGGTGTCGACAATGTTTAATGGCAAAATATGGGGCCAAACGTTTTCTTCCGAAGGTACTATACCTAGTTTGTGCTGGTTATAATTTACGGGAAATAAAGTATAGTCGTGCGGGATGGCCAGTGCTGAGTTGTTGCAGAACGGCTCCAACTGCAGTTTGTATCGCCTCAGTGTTAGGGAGGAGAGATATATTAACATCAGTCCGTAAAAGGAACAACGCTATGACCTTAGACAAGGCATGTTTAACCCTGTCAAAATCGTCTATTGCTTCTTTCGTGGGATTGAATTTTCGGGTCTTTTTAAAGCAAATGGGTTAAAGGGTGAAACAGTTAAGAGCCATCAGGTATAAAGCGGCCGTAGTAATTCACCATACGGAGGTAACGGCGTAGGCTTTTGTAGGACTGCAGCATTGGATACTTCGTGGTTGCTTTTGTTTTCTCCGGGAGTGGACTGATTCCGGTGCGATCGATTCCATGACCGAGAGAAGCAACACTGGACTGGCCAGAGACAAATTTGTTCACGTTGATGGTAACGCTCTAATGCTCAAAACGCTCAAAGATTAGGCGAAGATGAAAGAGATGTTCTTCGTGGTTAGAGTTGGCCACGCGAACGTAATGGACATAAGCAAAAACAAAATCAAGTCCTCGGCGAATCTGGTCAATAACTCGTTGAAACGTTTGTCCGGCGTTTCGTACTCCAAAATACATGCGGACAAATTCAATGAAACAGAAGTGGGTGGTTATAGCTGTCTTTGGAATCCCATCAGGGGCGACAGGACATGGATAAAATGTCCGGACCAAGTCAATCTTAGAGCAAATTGCTTTGCTGTCTAGGTCAATAGAAAAGGCGTAAACATGTAGTACCGGATACATGTCATGGACAGTGACATTATTAAGCTGACGGTAATCACCACAAAGTCGCTAACCTCCACGAGACTGTTTGGGGACAAGGTGCAAGTTGAAGACCATGGGTTACTAGTAGGACGGATGATACCAAGACGGAGCATGTGCTCACACTCGGCATTGGCGTTGGCGAGCTTATCGGGTGGTAGTCGGCGTGGCTGTGACGTGACCGGTGGTCCATGAGTAACGTTGTGGCGTACAACCTCGTGTTTAGGTGCGGGACGTTTATTGGACGGTAGAAACAACGTGGGGAACGGTTGGAATACCCCGGTGAACACAGCTTTAGTAGGTAGAGTCATGTGAAGCCGTATCGAGCTGGTCAAACTTGCTTTGGCCGGAGTGGTGAGGGAGGTGATGCTATCACGAATTTCCCTGTTACGTACGTCGACAATAAGACAAAATTGGGTGAAGCAATCGACACCGGCGATGGGCTTTGTACAACTGGGACCAGGAAAATGAAAGAAAACGTTCGTCGAAGACCAAGCTCGAGAGTAAGCACTTGCTGACCGTAGGTATGAATTCTCGTGTTATTAGCCGCCTGGAGCGTAGGTCCTGTGGTGATGAGGTAGCGTTTTTCCATTCCACGAGGCAAAACGCTGACCTCCGCTCCAGTGTCAATCAAGAATGAAAGGCTTTTTGTGTAACCACGGACGCTAAACGGGCGACTAAGAGATCGGACAGCAGAAGTCGTCGCCATTACTGGCTGTCTAGGGCGTTTCCCTGTTGAGCCTTGGCGAAGGCTTTCGGCTGCGAGCAACCAGGACGACAAATGTTAGCGGCATCAGCAGAACGTCGATGATACTAACAAGCATGCTGTCCAGTGTCTCTAGCGTGTCTGTTTCTGCTTTTTGAAGTAGACCTAAAACTTTCACTACGGGGCGACGTCCCCTCTTAACGGCGAGTTCGAGTATGGACAGTCTCTGACAAATGGATTCAATGGGATCTGATGACGAGGAGGTTCCAGGTGGGGTGACAACAGCGTGACAAACTGGGCGTTGAAACACCCGTGGAAGTAGTCGGTCCTTGCTACTAGTTTGTCAAGTGACAAATATCCAGTTGATTCGGCGTGAATCGCCGTAGCGTTGGATGGAAGACATTTTAGCCACAGTTGACGTAAGACGCTGTCCTTGACTTTACAGGAACCTTCGAGAGAGCGCAAATAACGGAGAAGCTGTAAATGTGGAGGATCATCCAGTTCAACTCCGCACAGAAGGTAATGAAACCTGGTCCCATCAGAAGCTGTAAGGCGTTTCAAAACGGCATCCTCACGCTTATCGTAGGGGAATCGGTAGGAACAGTGTCGAGTAAGTCTACCACATAGGCGGCTACATAAGTGAAAAAATAGGCAGCGACGTAGGACAACAGAAAATTTGTAAAGTGAGTCTACGGCAACGGATAAGTGCTTCTAACGCTAAAACCAGACAAGTGCATTGTTAACGTCAAAAGCGGTAAGGAAAAACCAACAAATTTTAAAAAGTCAGTGTGAGGGGTGGTGCTGGATGACATAAAGCAGGCGAAAAAAGGTTCCAGTAGGAAAAAAAGAAAAACAGTGGTCACCAATAATAAAGTGGAATGAAAACTAGTCTTTAACTACCGCACCGGAAAGAAAGGATTTTTGTCAGATAAAAGCATCAATACACTGACCTTCGGTAGTGACGGTTGGACTAACCCCATTGATATTGCACACTCCCTGATACAACATTCCGGTGTTGGTTTCGCGTAGCTCACAGTTCCCGAGCACCCAAACAAAGCAACCTCTACATGCCGCCGCCGAAAAGCAGAACGCGTCGTTCGAGGTCGAGAATTGCGTATATGAAAATACGGTTAATTAAAACAACGGTACAAGAAGCATAGAAAACGAAATGAGAAAAGCGCAAAAAATGAAACTGTTATGAACGCTACATCCTTGTCCCACCTTAGACGCTACCGCGTTCCTTTGCGACGATTCATTTCTCGATCCAGACCTTCTGGCAACTCTCATACACCACAGTCGCACCGCTGTTGTTATTAGCACCACCGTGTCGGTGCCGCAACGCGTAACTGTCGTCCATGGTGTAAACACGTCAAAGCCTTGTCAACTCCTATGTCGGAAAACCACGTGGCCAGCCAGTATTGGCGGCGGTTGTCGCTGGTCAGGTTATTAGTCGCCTGTTGTACGTATTTGAGTCCACAACCAGACTTCACTTCCTGGTAGATACTGGTGCAGAAGACAGCGTTCTCTCCCGTTCTCTGAAAAAACGCCCCCGCAACCAGCCGGTCAAATGCTTACTGAAACTAATCAGACTAAACTTGCTACCTACAGCAGGAAATTACTTACCTTGATTCTCGGAATACGGCGTAACTTCCATTTTTACGATCGCCGAGGTGCAAAAGCCCATCACTGGAACTAACTTCCTCAGCTAGTTCGGCCTTGTCGTCGACATACGTTGTGGGAAAGTACGAGGCTATACTACGCTCTTAAGCATCCCCTGCAAACTTGCTTCAGTCAATTCTCTCGGAGTTCGTTCCTCAAATCTGACGAATCACAGTATTGTTTATTGCTCCGACGATTCCCGTCCCTATTTCGAGCAAGTAACAATTTTTCCGACTCTAAACACGATGTACGCCATCACATCGTTACAACCGGTCCGCCAGTAAGTGCTAAAGCTCGGCGCTTGCTCACTGACAAACTTCAGGCAGCTAAAACGGAATACCAACACATGCTTGATCTCGGCATTGTTCGTCTTTCAAACAGCTGCTGGGCACTACCACTTCATCTGGTGTCTAAAACGTCAGGCGATTGGCGGCCATGCGGTGACTACTGTGCTCTCAACAACGTCAATGTTCCGAATAGTTATCCTATCCCATATCCACGATTTCTTTATCGGACTAGCCGGAAAGATAAACTCCACCAAACTCGACCTAGCCAGGGCTTACCAGCAAGTCCCAGTGGAAGAGGAGGACATAGCTAAAAAAGCTGTGACCATTTCGCCTTAACTACTTTCTTTGTACGCCCTTCGGCCTCCGGAACGAAGCACAGCCTTTCCAACGCTTTATGGATAAGGTCCGCGGTGGCCTTGATTTCGCCTACGTTTAAATTGTCAATTGTTTGCTCGCAAGCGCCACACCCGACGAGCATAGATCACGCCTCCGAATGATTTTCGAACGGTTTGAAAACCACGGTGTAACCATCACCCCGGACAAATGCAAATTTGGCCAGTCCACTGTCAAATTTCTCGGTAACAAGGTCGATGGTGAAGGTAGTAAACCTCTCCCGGATAAATCCCAGGCGATCCTCGATTATCCGACGCCTCAATCTGTTCGATGCCTAAGCCGATTTGTCGGTATGATCAACTACCATGGTAGCTTCATTCCCAAATGTGCTGATTTACTTCGTCCGCTTAAAGACTTACTGAAAGGAAACTCACTAACGTTAACCCAGAATTTAAAGCCGCTTACACTGCCGTCAAGCAGAAGTTTAGTGAGGTCACCGCTCTCCATCACCTGAACACCACTGAGGACGCCACACAGGTCCTTAAGACGGGCGCTTCAAGGTTTGCTGTCGTTTCAGTTTTGCAACAGTTAGCTGCTAAGAAAGTTCAACCACTGCCCTTTTTCTCACAGAAGCTACAATCTGCTCAAGTTAGGTACAGCACTTTTGGCAGTGAACTGCTCGCCATGTACTTGGCTGTGAAACATTTCCGTCACCTTTTAGATGGACGTCGTTTCATAATCTTGACAGATCAAAAGCCACTTGTGTACCCTTTCTTTTCTGCCTCGGACCGTTACTGACCTCCAGAAACGCGGCAGCTGGACTATCTTTCGCAGTTTTGTGGTAATGTTCGTAATATCGACGGTCCGAACAACGCTGTTGCCGATGCATTACCAGCGCGCATATGAATCAATTGCCATCAACCCCCATCGACCTGGAAAGAACAGCGGCCGCTCAAAACAATAATCCTGAGCTTGCCCAACTTCGATCAAACCCCTCATTGAAAGTCACGCAATTGCCCTTACTTAACTAGGATCTAAAAGTTTACTGTGACCTTTCAACCGGTAAGCCTAGATCCTGTGTCCCACGATCATTTCCTGGAGCCATTTTGCTTATTTTCATGGTTTTAACACCCGAGTATTCTCTCTACCGTAAAGCTCAATACCGATCGCTTTACTTATGAATGGAAAGATTTTGGTGAGTACTTTTGTTCGTCGCAATCAGCCGACAATTCAGATATGTCGACCAGCTGTCCGGAAAAGCACCAGACGGCCGTTTCGCCCTATTGGGGCTCATCAGTGATGCGCATCCTTCGCATTTAGCTAACAATTCACGATAGTCAGATACCGTCCTCCATGGCGCAGTTGCATAAGCTGTGGGCTAGTTGGCAAGAGCCGCTAGCAGTCATGGGTTCGATCCTCCACAGAGGACCGATGGATGCGCAAAACTGATTAGCCCCAATAGGGCGAAACGGCCGTCCGGTGCTTTTCCGGACAGCTGGTTGACATATCTGAATTGTCGGTTGATTGCGACGAACAAACGTACCGATCGCTTTCTCTGGCACAATCTGCGTTCAGACATTAGCCATTGGGTTAAACATTGTCTTAGTTGCCAAAGCAGTAAAGCTCATCGTCACAAAGTCAATACCCCAGGTACATTTTCGCTCCTGACGCACTTTTTAGACACGTCAACGTAGATATTGTTGGCCCTTTACCTTTTTCCAACGGTTTCACTCATCTTACGTTTATTGACCGTTTTACTCATTGCCTACAAGCTGTTCCTTTACGTGATAATCTACCGATTCTGTTTTCCGTGCTTTTGTCAAACCCTGGATCTCTCTGTTTGGTGTTCCATCCACCATCACTACCGACAGAGTGACTCAGTTCAGTTCCACACTGTTCCGTGATCTGAGTCGTTTATTAGGCTGTTCTCGCATAAGATAAACCGCGTACCACCCTGCTGCCAACGGCCACGTCAAGCGATTGCATCGAACATTAAAAGCTGACATCATGGCAATACATCCGACTCACGCTTGTCTAAACGTCCACCTGCCATCCCCCTTGGCACACGCAATACAAACAAAGAGGACATTGGGTGCTGCACTGCAGTCCTCGTGTTCGGCACGACCCTCAGACTACCTGGTGAGATGGTACTGGACGTTCGCACCCCCGACGAACTAGACCCTTCTCATACGCTGAACGCTTCAACCAGTATTTTCGATCCATTCGACCAACGTCTACACGGCCTCACATACGTAAACAGCAAATCCACCCCGATTTGCACAAGTGTCCGTTTGCTTTCATCCGCATCAATGCCGTCCGAAGACCTTTAACCCCCTATGAAGGACCATACCTGGTCTTATCACGGAAACCCAAGTATTTGGTGTTGAATAAGAATGGATCAAAGGAACCCGTGAGCCACTTCCAACTCAAACCAGCTTCCGTTGAACCTACAGGCAGTAGTACAGACCTCGGTTCCTCCGCTCAGAATACTCCCGCCCCTGCCTTATTACTCTCTACCCAACAAAACACCGACGCCAGTACACCGAGTCCTCTGTGCCATCCGACTACACGCAGCTCCACGCACACACGTTCTGGTCGTGTTGTTTCCCTTCCACATAAGCTTGCTCATTACGTTCCGTAGGCACCTTGTCGTGCGGTTCCTTAGTGTAGGCTCTAGGGAAAGTACTGTAGCGATTGTAAATACTTTGCTTATTTTTCATTTTCACGCTTACCTAGGTCGCTGCATTAGTGCAGCTTTGTTTTATTTAACCAAATATAATTTCGATCGGTTTCGAGCTCGTCGTCCGTGGTTCTACCTTGTTTGCCACTGGGGCGTTGTGCTTGTGGGCATCGCTGCCAGCTCTATTCACGATCGGACTCTACGTACACGTGCACTTCGTCATGCCTCGCGATTTACGGTCGTCCGACGCTAAGGCGCATCAGGGGATTCTATATGTGAGGTAAAGCTGACTGACTGGGTTACCGGTTCCTCCATACTAGCCAGCAGTCGGCAATAGATTCATTAGCATCGACCATAGCGCCGCTTCAGCTCCAGATCGACGATCCCACTTTAAACCGTAAGCACTGCGGCCGCTCTGGATCAACCCCCACCGTCGCAGCAAACCTGGTGCCCCCGGTTCCTGCTTTTAGCACTCGCGCTTCAGTAATAAAACCAGTAAGTGCATACAGCCATGTAGCTGCTCCGCCAAAGCTGGTCCACCAGGCCGGCCCGCAATGGTGACTAACGGTGTCGACAAAGCCCATAGTCGTTTCATCTACATTAGGGATTAGGAATCCGAGACCCAGTTCTTAGTTGATACAGGGCGGAAGTTAGCCTCATTCCTCCTATGCCAGGTGAGCCCACCGCTTCTCTGTCGAAAAGCTTAAGTGCCGCCAACAGTACACCCAAAGCCCCCAACGGTCATCGGTCGCTTACCCTGGACCTAGGTCCTCAGCGCACGTTCCGCTGTGTATTCACCGTCGCTGCCGCCCCTTTTGCCATCATAGGCCTTGGCTTCCTCAGGCTGTTCGACCTCTTGGTCGATGCGAAACGCCATACGATAGCCGGCATTGCAACGAAACTCAGTTTAAGTGATACCTCCGCCGATATTGCATCTATAATACCCGTCTAGTCTTTCCCCAGACCTCGCCAGCTTAAGCCAACCTCTTTGCTCAGCATTCCCATATCATACAGCCAATGAACGCATCTGCCCCAGTGGCATCCAAAGTCACGCACCACATACGGACGCATGGCCCACCCGTCTCATGCCGTCCACGCCGACTATCGCCTTAGAAACTAAAGGTAGTTAGTGCGGAGTTTGGTTATAAATAAATAAATAGATAAATAGGTATATTACTAGACTGGCTAGAGGCTGCACCCTTAAGGGTTCAGTTCAATCTTTACATTAATTCGATGCTCTTGCATGAAATTAGAAAAAATACGTGTATATCTTCCTCGTTGGCAATTACAAATACACTGGCATTGTTTGGTGTATAGCTGCTGAGGTCGCAGGCGCCCACCTTGAAATGTTTCTGGTTTCTTCGGGCGATATTGAGCTTCTTGTGTTTTGTTGTGAAAGCTGCGCAGATGTGTAGTTGTGTCTTTTTCTTTGGAACAGGATCTAATTCACCACAAGTTCACTTTAAATTTATTGAACTTTTGTTGGCCCGCTCAGTCGTCACAATTGTTGGTGGGCATATGGAAGAAATGAGAGTGGCGGAATTATAAGGGATACGAAAAGTTAAAAAAAGTGATTTCGAGAAATACAGATGAAATAAAAAGGATTTCTTAAGAGACATACTAAAACGGCATGCTTCACTAGCAAAATACAACAACAAAATTATATAGCAAACTTTGCTTGCGCTGATATTGATTTCTGGCGCAAAATTTCAACCTAGGTAAATCCCAGAAAAAGAAAAACTTATTCCAAGGCAAGAATACCGAGTAAAGTATCACAAAACAAAAATGCCCGGGACATGTTTTAACCGCTGAGTACGTTGAAAGTTAAAACAATGCAATACGTGCAGTAGTTTGCGAGTTATTCGAAATCGAATGATGGTCTACGAATAAGGCCATTATTCTGCTTCGCTAAAAATGGCTTTCTGCTTTGCAAGCAGATAGTAGAAAAAGGAAAGAAAATGTAAAAGGTAGCAAAGCGGTATATGTCCTAAATAGGCATAGCTATCCAGAAATGCTCTAATTATCCCGTAATACCCTGCAACAAGTAGGGACTGCTTAGGTGGCCGAAAAGTACATTTTGCAGGCATACATGACAAATATATGCAAATAAGGTATAATTTTATGCGAAATCGTTAGAAATCCAGTAAGGACTTTTCTGTCTGAATGGGAATTCTGGTGCGCTTATAATTAACCCAGGGTTAGAAGGCCCGGGCATACCATTTTCAGTGGATACTGAGCCACATAAACAACTAGGAATATAAAGTTTAGTATTTTTTAAGCCTCTAAATGTTTCCGAAGCTTATATCAAGACCGTATGAGCCAGGTCGACCTGAGTAATACAGGAGATCTTTCGGATCAATTGACATATTTTTGCCTGAAAAATACACATATTTCTTAGTTAAAGGTCGCAAGTTTTATCTCTTAGACCCGATTTGCTACATTCATGAGGCTATGTCTCCAACATCCGTGAGCTAGAGGTGCCTGCCATTAATAATAAAGGAATGAGTGTGGGAAAATATAGTAAAATTTAGCAAATTGCTTTGGGGCGTGAAATCCAGTTTGGTCTTTTTTGGTGGGGCGTTACCAACTCTACTTCTGGGGATTGAACCTGCTCAAACATGAGGGATTGTTATGCCTCTTGTGTTGATGCACACTGTTGTGCAGCTCTTTAAAGAACTTCGCGTTATTTCTCCAATTTTAAGTCCCGAAGCAAGTGTCAGCTGTGTTCATCCAGGTGGCAATGTTAGCTAGTACTATACTGACACACCCGCTATTTCTTTTGTGGTTTTCCTTGCAAGTGCTGTACTAGCACCCTATGCAAAGAGTTATAAGGTAACTCAGGAGTAGAATAGTAACAAAAACCACTGGCAGCTGGTCGTTCACCCGCCATTATGCATAACGCATGGTAGGCTTTGGAGCTAGCTAAAAGATAAATAACACACGGTCGGCCAAGATAAGAAAAGCGGTGATGGAAAGTTTCTGGTGTTGTGTCAGGGGCCTCTCAATCGTTGGTTAGCTTTCCTGCCAGTGAAATGGAATCTGGAAATGCGATTGTTTTGCTTGCAACAGCAGCTAAAGAAGAGGACCTGGTTTTCATTTCAGAAAACTTGGTAAACGACCGGTTAATGTATTTATGGTGATACACCATGGTGTATCACCATAAATACATTAACCGGTCGTTTACCAAGTTTTCTGTAATGATGACTTCCCGATCGGTTCCAAATATGTTCCCATATATTGAGGACCTGGTTTTCATTATGCCTGTCTACTAGTGTTGCCAATAGTAAAAGGCATATGTATACCAGCTAAAGCCAACGATGTGGGGCCAAGCGAGGATAAGTGGAGAGCGAAATGTCTGGTTCTTGGGCCTAGAGCTTTTAAAGTGCTCTCTGTGTCAACAATATGAAATATATATTATTTTGATGCTTACATACTGATAGTGGTTGAAAACGGCGGAGTACAGGAACTTGTGCTCAGGCTTAATGAAAAAGCATCAATAAGGGCCAGCTAACAACCGACATATACGAAGGCACATAAAGGTTCCTCTAAAGCCGGTATCTGGACGGTTTTGGACAATTCTAATGCTAACCTTGTGTGTATCAGCAGCAACAAATACTTTCAACACCTTGCGCAAGGCTTAGGTCTGGTAGGATTACTTTGCTAGGAGTACCACAAAGGTCATAAGCCTAATATTTTCCCAAGGACCCAGTGGTCAAGAAGTTGGAAAGTGATAAACGTAAAGCTGAAGACAAGGAATGATGATGTAGATACGATGTACGGCTTGAAATTCGCCTCCACTAGGGTTTCCTCATGGTCCTGCAATAGCCTACGACTACGGGTTTGCGAACCAGCCAGTCAGTAAGCTAGGCTGTACTGTTTGTTGAAATTTTTAAACATTGACGAAGTGACCATAGAAAGAGAGAAGCCGGATGGTTGTGGATACCAACTGGACAATTCAGCCTTTGGATCAACGTGTCAGTGAGAAGGTCGAAGCACGTCAGGAACTAATCAGTAATGGCTAAGTACCTCTTGCATTCTGAATTCTAATGTTAGCACCTTTAAGATGCGTGCGACTGATCCGATTGAGACCTTCTGGGTCTTGTGGTTGCGGTAATAGATAAGTTAACAGAAAAGGGAAGCTGATGGAGACTATTCATGGGGTTAATCCCTTATTATCCCTTAACGGATGCTTTTGTGCTGGCGTCTACTCTTTCCATAGTGCAGTCGTAAGGCGCAACTCTCCGTAGGAGAACTCAAGTAGGTCAGAAAGAGATTGTTGAAGACTAAATCATCTTGTATTTGATTGGCTATTCCTAAATCCCAGAAAATGTGTGCGACAAATACTGCTAAAGTCTCCTAGGAGCTACGCTTGTAACGACAATGAATGCGGATGAGTTGTGTGCTCAACGTGCCTAGACCTCATGCACTACATCGTGGGCGTCTTCAAGCTACATCAGGACACGTTTCGAAAAGTGGTCTTGCGAATCGCAGATATGGAAGATGCTTTGTATATTGCCAAAACATAAGAATCTTTGTATCTCCTTCCTGAATACCTGCAAGTTTTGGATTTCTCTTATGCTGGAAGACAAGCCGTTCCATATGTTCGCGTACACAACTAAGAACAAACGAGATCGCAGTCTCTTGTTTGCCTTCAGCGGAGTAATGGAATGGCCCTTGTTTCGGAGTTTAGATTCAGATGCGCTCCTTAGTTTAAGACAAGTGCTATTACTGTGCAGCTTTCTATGAATTAGCTTATATAAGAAGCACAGGTTAAGAATGATGCGCTTTTGCCATAGTGGTTGAATTGTATAATGCTCGCACCTTTGTCGGTACCTCAGCGCTTGCTGCGATGGAGTCCATATCTTCGTAAAGCGCAGTTGAGCGTTTTCAAGCGGAACACTGTCCGACTTCCGTAGGTTGTTGCATATAAAAGAGCAATATTCCAGAAGCAGCCTGACGTGGCTCTTATAAAGTTCTAGCCTTGCATCTGCGGTTTTTATGTAATGGCGTACGTGGAACGACAATCCCCTTACGCATGCCACTTTATAGTGCACTTGCTCTGAAAAGTTGAGGCTGATGGAGTAGCGCAAGCCCAGACCTGTTGTCATGGCATTCTGTTTGATAGTGATGCCGTTTATTTTTAGGGACCCAGCAGGTATAGAAAACTTATTGGTCATGACGTTAGGTTTTTGAGCGCAGAAGTTCATTTGCCAGTGTCCGCACCACTTTTCTAGTGCTTTAAGCTCCTCATAGATAACAGTAATTGCGGATAATTCCGTACCAGGAGGAAAGACGTAGACAACTTTTACCTCGTCAGCAATGGTAAAGGAGCGACGGTGTTGCAAACTCCTACAGCGGCCATTGCTATAAATCAAAAATAGGGTAGGATCAAAGACGCTCCCCTGCACCACGCCACTGGGGACGGCGGTGGGGGTGGATATAGTTTGCACCACCTTAACACACTGCGTACGTACTATTAGATAGGAACGCAGCAAGTCTAATAGAGGACTGTCTACCCCAAAAGCTTTTACCTTATGCATCAGGCGAATGTGTGGTACCCTGTCAAACGCCGTTTGCATATCAAGCTAAAGAACGACAATTGAAGGATTAGAGTCCATGACTTTGGTGACTAAATTAAGGAGGTCCAGCTGACTGGTTGCACAAGACGGAGCACTTAGAAACCCGTGATGAGATTCACTTATGTGCTCGTCTGCATAAAGTTGAGTCATGGGGACATTTTTAATCAACTTCTCCATCGCGCGCGAGATAACACAAGTGTGGTTAATAGGGTAATAGTTACCAACTTCCTGTAGGCTTCCGCCTTTATGCCTTGGCATACGGATGGAATGGTTCCAAGCAGCCAATCATTAACCTTTTTGCATTGGTAACATGCTTGAACTTGGAATAATCCTCCCCCGACAGCATCTGGTCCTCTCTCTGCAAGTGTTCCGCAAGAAAGCTGGTGACTGGCGCCCTTGCGGTGGTTACAGCGCACTTAATCGGCTAAGCGTCGCAGATAGGTATCGCATACCATACACGCAGGACCATACCGCATGCATCACAGGTAAAACCAGCTTCAGCAAGATCGACCTCGTTCGCGCCTGTCACGGAATACCTGTAGAAGAAAATGACATTCCTAAAACAACCGCTCACTACTTTCGGCTTGTTTGAATATTTAAGAACGCTAATTTAACTGTGCAACGCCGCACAAACCGTCCAACGCTTTGCCTACAATGTCACCCGTGGCTAAGGCTTCGATTATTCCTACTTGGATGATATTTTATTAGCCAATCCATCGGAACAAGAGCACCTCGAGCATCTTCGAACTCGTCCAGCGCTTGACCCAACGCGGTGTCAAAATCCACTAGACTAAGTGCGAGGTCGTCAAATCAACGGTAGAATTCCTGGATCACCTCGTTTCATCGTCTAGCGTCGAAATCCTTCCTGATAAGGTCCAGGCAATCACGGACTTCCAAACACCGACTTCAGTCTAACACCTCCGGCGAGTTTGTGGTTTGGTCAACGAACATCGACGCTTCATTCCGTGTTACGCTTAGCTCATGCAACCTCTGACCGATCTACTCAGAGGGAATGCACGTAAGTTCAGTTTCCCTGACACTGCAAGCCTGACTTCGCCGAGCTCAAGAATGCTATCTCCAACATAGCCCTCCTCGCTCATTACGAAGCGACTGCGCCCCTTCCTATTCCGACCGATGCCTCAGACGTTGCGGTAGTAGCCGCCCTCCATCAACACGTTGGTGAACAATGGCAACCGCTTCGGTTCTTCTCCAAGCCTCTGCAGTCAGCGGAATCCCGCTACAGCACGATTGTCAGATAACAGTTCGCCATTTACCTAGTCATTCTTCACTTTGGCACACGCTCGTAGGCTGCGCTTTCACAGTCTACACTGACCACAAGCCCCTTATCTTCGTCTTCAAATCTGCTTGCGACAAATATTCCCCACAGGAAACAAGATACAGACTTTTCACAGCTATAATCTTCTCACAAGACACAAATAAATAAATAACAACTTACTGCTCTACAAAAATTTCAGCCCAACCGAATTATTGCTTTGTTCGGTTTCCTCCTCATTGGCGGTAAAATGAAATTTTTGAGCGTGCTGTTTGGAGGTGGGCTCTAACCAATGGCGGAAATTTTGGTACAGGCCGAGGTGAAATGGAACAGCAGGCATCCGGAAGGCAATCAGGACTTAAGAATTAATTGTTAAGGTTTCAATAATAAAACTGAATGCACTGTGTATGGATATAAGGTGTTACATTTAAGTAACGTTTGCAGACAAGCAGCTTACTGTAACCATGGTAACATATCCCCGAAACGTCCAAACGGAGTAATTGCAGCGCAATACCGCTAGTGCAAGGGCTTGGAACAATATGAAATGTGTTAGTCGCCTAATATCTCTAAGCTTATTTCAAGAATCCTATAAACCTAAATGTGCTGAAAATTTGTAGGAGATATATAATTCAGGCATACCTCGCATGATGTGCTATGATTGTACGTTAGTGATGAATTCTTATAAAATATCATTTGCTTCATCGGGGAAGTCATTGAATCCGCAACGTGAAATAACTGAAATCATGCAGAAAAATATAACGGAACTGGTATTCTTGTTGAATGTTACTCGGTTAAAGAAATGGAGAAGTCATATATTTTTGAAATATGCGATTAAATGGGGGTACATGTAAAATCCACATAAGAAGTACACAGCACTACATAATGATCGGCATAACTTAGCTGCTGAAAAAGTGACAAGGATGATGCCAACTCATTAGAAGTGTGCAGTTGTGCACTGCAACTTAATGGTGCGGAATTAATTGCGAATTATTAATGTGCCGGCCATCCAGTAAGCATACTGTCTAGCGTTGGTGAGAACTTAATGCTAAGTAGAAATAGCATGATATTGTTAGGCGGAGCCTGGAATAATAGTCGGTAAGCATATGACACGTAAGACGTGTCAAATACGACAGTATGGAAGTCGGAGGCGACTAAACCCAACGCATATTGTGCAAGCTACAAGAATAGGTAGCGAATCAGACAGAGCGAGAAACGTGCAGCGAGGTACTCACCAAAACGGTGTGTGTCAACGGACGTGCAGTCAGTAAAACAAATGGATGTTTCGAAGGTTAAAACAACCGTAAAAAATCCAATGTTACAAAATACTGAAAGAGCTTGTTTTCCGGTACACTACAAGGGCCTCCCCCTAGAAGGCTGTAGCATGGAAGCCTTCGATGGAGCTGTTAGTAGGGAAACGGAAGGTGAGGGTGGCTTCGAATATTTGCAGGGACTTGAGTAAAGGCTTTTAAGGTGGGGGTGTAGCAGAGTTCGTTGGGTCCAGGCTTTTGTTAGTTATTATTTATGACGATCGTGTGGACCAGAGTGCATCATCGGTGGGCCGTCGGGGCGGGCTTGTCGGACTACAAAAGAAATGGCTAGTTCACAAAACTGGCCGACAGGACCTTCGCTTTGCTGCAGACCCGACGGTGTGCTTGGGTGTCACTCCCCACTGCACTTTAGTCCACGGTCCTCGTCCCACGGAGAAATCCGGACTTTCTCGCCCCACGAAGTAATCCGGCGTCCTCGTCGGCAATGCCTAGGCGGCGTTTGGAGACCCATCCGTTCGTGGGTGTCTGCAGTCGAGGGCCACTGTCTGTTACTTGGGTGAGGAAGGGGTTTTGGGACGGCTGGCCAGTCACTCCAGGCTTGCGTTGAGCCGGTTGGCGAGTCAATCGAGGGTTGCCTGGGCAGTTCCGGCGGTTGCGTTTCTGGAAAGTAGAACTCAGTGGGGGGTGGGCAAGGGTCGGGGGAAGTTGCTTGACGCCGGAGAGGGAACATGACATGCATGATAAATGCAAATACGCTTTTCAGGTTTTCAGAATGTTTCGGGTTTTTTTTGTCGATTTTGCAAGACGTTTGTGGATGAGACGCGGGATAACCACTAAAGACGAAAAAAGCGTGTTAATGCAAATAGCGAATGTTTACAAAATCTGCAAAACGGACCGGACGTTTGACTTGTCTACCGCGTCCGTCGGTTGCCTAAGGCTGAGGCGGGATAGGTGGCGAGTCAATGGGTACGTAGGGTTCCTGGCTTCCTATTGTTCGGGAAGTCACCACAGGTGCGAGTGCTTGTGCGAGAGCAACAGGATGGATTGCAATTGGCTCGTCAAAGAAAGCCACTTTGGAGCGGTCGATGGACACCGTTGTTCGGTGACAATTCCGGGCTAAAGTAAAATGTTTCGGAGTCCGTTGCAGAACTCTGAAAGCGCCAGTGTAGGGAGGCTGGAGAGGGCGCCACATTGCGTCGGTGCTGAGGAAGACGTGAGTGCAGGTAGAGAGTCCGCTGTGTATTTGCACATCTCTAGCCTGTTCACGGGGCGGGGTCGGGCGTAGTGAACGCATGCTTTGAGCTAGGGTGGACGCGAAGTTAAGCGGAGGCATACTTAACGATGCGGGAGGTGGAACGACATCTCTTGGTAACTTGAGCGTCGTGCCGTAAACCAGCTCTGCTGATGCACACTGCAAGTTATTTTTAATGCGGTTGCGAATGCCTAGGAGTGCGAGCGAAATGTTTTCGCTCCAGCTATGGTCGGAGGAGGCGCAGAGAGAGGCTTTAAGCTGTCTATGGAAGCGTTCAACTAACCCGTTGGCTGCTGAGTGATTCGCTCTGGTACGAATGCGGTGACAGCCTATGAAGTTGCAGAATGTAACGAATTGTGAAGATTCGAAAGGCGTTCTTCGGCTAGGAGTGCTGGTGGATGGGCATCCGTAGTGGGACACTCACCGGTTCAAGAAGGCCCGGATAACAGTCGCAGCATTGCAGTCTGTTACGGGAATGGCTTCTGGCCATCTGGTGAAGCGGTCGACACATGTAAGAATGTATCCGAATCCGCGTAAAGGAGGCAAAGGACCTACTAGGTCTAAGTGTACATACGAGAACCGAGAGTCCGGCGCAAGGAATGAACCGAGAGGACTGCGGGTGTGACGATGTACTTTGGAGCGCTGGCATCGAAGGGAAGCGCCAGCCCAGGTACGAACATCTTTGTTTACGAGTGGCCAAACAATACGTTCGGAAACCAGTTTCAAGGATGCACGGATACCGGGATGTGATAGTGAGTGCAGTGCGTCAAAGACTGTGCGTCTGGAGA
Source organism: Dicrocoelium dendriticum (assembly GCA_944474145.2). Classification (NCBI taxonomy): domain Eukaryota; kingdom Metazoa; phylum Platyhelminthes; class Trematoda; order Plagiorchiida; family Dicrocoeliidae; genus Dicrocoelium; species Dicrocoelium dendriticum. The sequence goes on from CALYDF020000108.1 coordinate 82,979, forward strand.
CGGGCACGAGGGGTCTAGGACAAACTGTAGAAGTGCCACAGAGAATGGTTCCTTCCGTGGTTTGGATAGGCACATGTTGCATATGCAGCGAAGTGGACTGCAGAGTGCACTGTATATCTTCGTCTTGAGCCTGAGCCGATGCCATTGCGGCAAGGTCCATTGTAGGCGAAGACTGGAGGGTGAGGTTGACGCCTGAGAGAGCGTCGGCGACGGGATTGTCGACACCTGAGACATGACGAAAGTCAGCAGTGAACTGCGTGACAAAGTCTAGGTGTCTTGTTTCCCGTGGTGAGTATTTGTCGCCGGCAGAGTTGAAGGCAAAGATGAGGGGCTTGTGGTCAGTGTAGACCGTGAAAGCATGGCCTTCGAGTGTGTGCCGGAAGTGACGAATCGCTAGGAAAATGGCTAACGGTTCTCTGCCAAACTTGCTGTAGCGGGATTCCGCTGGCTGCAGGCGCTTAGAGAAGCACCCAAGGGGTTGTCACTGCTGACCAACGTGTATTTGGAGGACGGCTCCTACCGCGACGTCTGAGGCATCAGCCTTAATAGAAAGAGGTGCAGTCGGTTCGGAATGAGCGAGGAGGGCTACATTGGAGATAGCATTCTTGAGCGCGGCGAAGGCTGCCTGTGCTGTGTCAAGGAAAACGAACTTACGCTCATTTCCTCTGAGTAAGTCAGTCAGTGGCTGCATGAGCTGAGCGCAGCGCGGAATGAAGCGTCGAAATAGTTGACCCAAGCACAAAAGCGAGGGAGATGCTTGAACGAAGTCGGAGCTGGGAAGTCCTTGACTGCCTGGATCTTCTCAGGAAGGACTTCGATACCAGACGATGAAACGAGGTAGCCTAGGAATTCTACCGTTGATTTGCGGAGTTCGCTCTTAGTCGGGTTGACTGTTACACCGTGTTGGGTCAAGCGCTGGAAGAGAGTTCGAAGATGCTCGAGGTGCTCTTGTTCCGATGAACAGGCTACTAAAATATCATCGAGGTAGGAATAGACGAAGTCTAGGCCACGAGTGACATCGTGGATGAAGCTTTGGAACGTTGGTGCGGCGGTACACAGTCCAAATGGCCGTCTTAAAAATTTAAACAAACCGAAAGGGGTACTTACGGCTGTTTTAGGAATGTCATTGTCTTCCACTGGTATCTGGTGATAGGCGCTAACCGGATCGATCTTGTTGAAGTCGGTCGTACCTGTGAGGCATGCGGTATGGTCCTGCATGTGTTGGATGGGATGCCTATCTGGGACGGTTAGGCGATTGAGTGCGCGGTAATCACCGCAAGGGCGCCAGTCACCAGGTTTCTTGGGGACCATCTGCAAGGGCGAGGACCAAGGGCTGTCAGAAGGGCGGATTATGCCAAGTTCAAGCATGTGCTCAAACTCCGCCCTAGCTACCTCTAGTTTCTCAGGCGGTAGTCGGCGTGGACGGCACGACACAGGTGGGCCGTTCGTCCTTATGTGGTGCGTGACTTGAGCTGCCACGGGCAAAGCTGCGTTCATTGGCTGAACAAGTTTGGGATAATAAGAAAAGAGATAAGCGTAGACTGGCGAGGTCTGGGGAAAGGCATAGACCGGAGATATAGATGGAACATCGGCGGTGATGGTGGCTATTGGCGTGCCATTGGCGGCACTGAGGCTCGTCGACAGAGAAGTGGTAGGCTCACCTGGCATAGGGGGAATGACGCTGACTTCCGTCCTGGTATCAACTAAGAACTGGGTATCGGAGTCATAATCCCCAATGTAGATGAGACGACTTTGGGCTTGGCCGACGTTCGTGGCCACTACAGCCCGGCTTGGCGGATCGTCTATAGCAGAGTAGCTACACGGCGGTACGCACTTACGGGCTTGAGTTCCGAAACGCGAGTGGTAAAAGCAGTAACCTGTAGCATCAGGTTTTGTGCGACGGCGCGATGATCCAGACCGGTTTCGGTGCTTACGGTTTAAAGTGAGTTCCTTGATCTGGCGCTGAAGCGACGCTATCTGCAATGATAATGCGTCTATTGCCGACAGCGGGTTAGTCGCACCAGTCGTTTTGGTTGCGCCAGCACGAAGCTGTTTTGGTGCTTTGGTTTCAGTCTCTGGTTGGTGCCGTTCGATGACGCTATCTGCTAGATCTGCAATTGCTGTGATGGGCAATTCACTTGCTACTGCAAGTATAGCCTGTGTTTGCGGGAAGGCATTGCATACACAGCTCGCGGAGAATCCCTACGTCCATGTTAGACGTGCCGATGAGAAGTTGCCTTTCGCGCAACAAGGCTATGGGCATCCTATCTCCTAGCTGCATATCACTAAACTGTTGCTGCAGTCGGACCTTGTCAGAGGGCGTGATTCGCTGAACAGTAGTCTGTTTAAGATTCTCGTATTTCCTTACTAGAGGGGAAATATGATGTCTCCCACCTGCGAGGATATACTCTGATGAAGGCAAGATATTAACTGATTATACATGGCAAAATCAGAAGAAATCTTACGTATATAAAATACGGATTCTAGGTGCCAAAACCATAATAACGGATCATTCTCCCAAAAAGGGTGAGGGGCTAACGCAACAGAATTGACAACGACTGGCTGAACGGCGTTAACCGCGCATGGAGACGGCTTATCCTCTAGATAATCCATTGCAAAAAGCAGACAGCAAATGTGGTAGGTGAGAAAACAATATGATCACGAGTAACGAATCACAAGATCACTGGAACGAGCTCACCAGAATGAAAATGCAAAGTGGCGGGCGGCGTGTTCCTGACAGGGGTCACCAATTGTTGGGCGGAGCCTGGAATGCTAGCCGGTAAGCATATGACACGTAAGACGTGTCAAATACGACAGTATAGAAGTCGGAGGCGACTGAACCCAACGTATATTGTGCAAGCTACAAGAATAGGTAGCGAATCAGACAGAGCGAGAAACGTGCAGCGAGGTACTCACCAAAACGGTGCGTGTCAACGGACGTGCAGTCAGTAAAACAAATGGATGTTTCGAAGGTTAAAACAACTGTAAAATCCAATGTTACAAAATACTGAAAGAGCTTGTTTTCCGGTACACTACAATATCTAATACCTAAACGTAAGGGTTTATTTAACGGGGTGATATCGCGTTTAAAAGATAAATACCAGCTATTCCAGATAGTATAGATATATACCGTCTACTTTTACACATATATATGCATATAGTCATTTATTTATACTATATTTTATATGACAATAGAAATGAGTAAAATTAGGACAAAGTGATATATATATTAATACAAGTTCTTGGACAAAAGTCCTATATATATATGTATAGGTATTGGATAATAAAATGTTAGGCACCTTGTTGACATGCACCTCAGGCACAGCCACACCGGGGATATCATGAATCAGCCAATCACTTGAAACGGTAAGAGGTAATGAAATATATAGGATTGTTCATACAGATACGGATACATAACTCGTCACTTAATAAGCGTATGAAAAATGATTACGAACTAATCCGCGCTAAGTTCACGATATCAGAAAGTATATTTACGGAAATGTCACAAACACAAAACAACTATCGAAATTAACTACTATTGGTTTAAGCGACTTGTACAAATTTACAAAAGAGAGTACCGGTAGACATTTATATAAGAAAGAAAAGCACTGAGACAAAGTTGCAAAACCACCTGAAATATATATATCTATATATGAAATCCATGCCAACACATGTCCATATATTTAGACGTAATTTTTATTAATGGAATGTATATGGATGCTTGTAAGTGTGACTTCTATTGGGAAATGTGATAACACATTCGTCGATCAGTAAATGCGGGCATTCCCTATGTAGGGAGGCTCCTTCTTTTCGTTGCATGTCAGCACTGGTAATCAGCATGCGGCATAATTGTTGCCACATGCACTTGCCAACTGCAATGTAGCCATGTGTATTGACTTCAGGTGGGCAATATGCACTGAACCTTTTTCAAAAGTTAGGTAAGTAAACATTTATATTATGTAAGCGGAAATCTGCTCACGGTGTCACAATGGAAGAACACGGAAGAATTTGCTGGCTAATAATTTGTAGGATAATATACGCTAATTGTTTAACGGAGCTTGTGGTCCATATAGCCTTGCTTGGTGTAGCAGTACATACATGAACACAGTGTGGTGAATTGTTGTTATGCGAAAATGAAGCGCATGCAACACAACGGGTAACTTACCGAAGAAACCAGGCGCGCAGTTATTAATATCGCTTTGGCAATGCTGAATGGATAGGAATTGGAAGGGTTGCACATGACTAACAACGTCCACAGCAAATCGAGACTTATGTATTATTGGGACCGTTTTTGGGTGTAAGCACAGACATTCGAACCATATGCGACTGCTGTCGTCTGAGTTCGGAGTGTTCAAAGTGCTCATAATCCGCAAAGCGGCAATACTGAAAAATGTTTGGTGGTTTTCGGTCACGATATAGAATGGCCATGCTTAATAATTGGAAGTGTAATAGAGCGTCAGAGAATGTGGTCTACGCTTACGGACCATCCTCTGAACTAGCTGCCAAGTGGTGCGCCGCATGCAAGCTTTTGCGTGGGCACTACTGCCTTGTAAGGATGCACCATAAGGCTATAGGACATAGTGTGGCTCTGAGAAAAGTCCTCCGGTCGTTCACAAAGTAATTGGAAAGCTGAGGCAGTTAACCGTGCGAACTAACCAGGGGCATGCGAACATCGTGACGGGCAGTTGTGGTACTTGAGTACAGGTTATGCTATATGCGGAGTGGGCTGGAAATTACGGAAGCGTGGGCGAGCATCATTAAGCTGCGAAGTAATTGATTGGAGCCGCAACACATACCTGTAAACATGGGTGGCACTGCGGTGCGGTAGACAAATCACAGCGTGTGGCATGTGGACAAGCAGGTGAGCTAGAGGCGCGGTAGACAAGGTACTTCGAAATACACGTGCATCAGGTTCCTGCGCACTTACGTTTTCCCATATGGTCATTTAATGGAGCATTCATGAATGAAATACAATGGGGCGGCAGGTTACAATTAGCGGGAGACATGATGCTATATAGTTGGATATTCATGCCAACGTGATGGGTGCATCGTAAGCCTATATAACTGCCACAGATGTAGCATTACGGTCGGCCCTCGAGGAGTCTCTCTTGCTTGCCTCGTCGGTATGACCAGTGCAGGGAAAAGTATTATAGGTCCCATAACAGGGGTGGCTTGCTCGCAAATTAACCGGTATCCATGTTGGCTTCACAAGCGTAAGCTTATGTATGTCCAACAGAGGTACATCAACACTGCCGGTAGCTCTTCGAGCCTCCATGAACGGTGGTTACTTAGTCCATATAAGTCCCAAGACACTGACATCAATATTACCACGAGGTAACCTAGAAATATTGGATCCACATGCCTTCAAGATGTATTTGTAGTTATCCTATATTTGTCCCATAGTATCTTTTTCATTATGGCGACTAGCATAGCGGATATTGTTAGCTGCACAGACGTTCGCGACTCGCGTTTATTGAGCCCAAGTTGGCGGCACAGCTGTGACATGAGTACCGCCGCCAATGAAACATACTTCGAACTTCGCACTTCTCCGTGAATGTTGTTTACTGTGCCCATATAAGTCCTTGGCAGCTGCATCAACATCGCTACTACGGAAGTAACAGCTGCCGGCTCCACATGCCTTCCTGACGGGCCTATATAGGTCCTAAACCAGTGGCATCAAAATGGCCACTGGCAAAGTATGAACTATAGACACGGCGCGCCTCCACCAGGAGTACTGATTAGGTTCATGTACATCCCATAGCGGAGGACATTACCGCTACGAGCGAAGCCACCACATGGGCCAAAGCAATGGTTCAAGAAGCATGCATGGAATGGGTTTCAGCGATGTCAATGGTACAAGGTTTACGTGGGTCAAACATACTTTCATTTTGCAGGTCATGGTATGCAAATTTTTGACTTGCCTATCGCTACATAATCACTGAAATATGGCCTACTCATTGCAGGATTGTAATGAAAGGGAAACATGACATTAACTTCAAGGCGGACGTTTGTACCGATTCCAAATATTCATGTAATTATGGGAAGCGGTTTCTGCGCTCTTGACTCACAACGCGCAAGCACTGAGGAACGGTGTGTTGGAAATTGTGCTACAAAAACAGGAAAACAATATGTATAGATGTGACGCAAGATTGACTTACTGATTCGATGTACCCAGGTTGTGCACCTCCGGGCAGCCAGCGTGGACCTTTCACAATATAGGTGTGCTGGCGATGAGTATTTGCAAATAAAAGCCATTGGATTCGGTGAGAAACCCCTGATCATTTAGCATGGCCGTGCCACCTTGCAATCTGCGACTAGGGTGCGTATGAACGGGTGCAACATGGAAAAAATGACAACAAGTGCGGACTTTATGAGCAGCCAACTTCACCTGCCGTTGCGTTCCGAAATGAGGTGGCGTCCATTTCTGCCACACATCATTGCTGCTATCCGCTAGTTTGCGGAAAGGCGGAAAATGTAGTTCTCATCGATAGACGTAGGCTGCATACGTATGAGGCAGGATTACTGCAATGGTGTATGCAAAATGATGGTGGTCACCAATGTGCAGCAAGTACAGGGGTTTCAGAAAGACAGTAAATTGTCACATAATAACCAAAGTTTGACGAATTTGGCTAAGCGAAGTACAGGAGCACAATGCAGTAATGTTTCATGACGTTCAAACCAAGCAACAATATTGCCGACCTTGCGGGTAAGCGTGTAAATCGTTCATAACCCATAAAGCTTGAGCACTGAGAAATGGTTTGTATCCCGTGAAAAGAAGGGCATAACGCACGCCGTGACAGGATTGCACCACCAAACAAGGAACCAGGGCAAGGCATCTTTACTGGTGGTCTAAAAGCCAGGTGCATATACGCGATGCCCTTACCTGCAGTGTGGCGGACGACAAGCGCAATGGATCATCGTAGGTGGATAGCATGTAGCATCCAGTGTTGCATCCCAATCAGTAGACAGGTGTGTGCGGTCCCACTAGCAGAGCCGTTCAAAGCTTGAAGTCTCGCGTGGCTATTAGGCCTCAGTTTTTCATCAGCGTCAACACCCCACAACTTGTAAGCATGAAGCCCGTTACTTCTAATTTGGCCTCAGGTAGAGACTTAGCTCCCTGCTTGGGGAGTCATATATATGGACCCCGTGAGGACGATACTTCGCCATACCCGCAAATAAGCTACTGACGAGCTTGGTCGCTAGCACCGAGTGGTCAGGTCAGGTTTCCAGGACGATACTGGCTTCCGCCTAACGAACGTCCTGTTGCATGCAAGGTAAGCGAACAAGAGCCCCCGGTACTTCAGCTTCTAAGTTGTATGGCACGCCCATGACGAAGTCAGGGGATTTATTAGCAAGGGCCCACAAGAGACGGTTTTTGTCCCATCATAATTCTAGTGGGCAACTCAACGAACTGATGCAGGGGAGCGTGCGAGACAGGACAGGGAACTCAGTGGCAAAACAAATTGAAATAGCGTCGCAGTAGATATTCTGGCAGTTCAGGTGGGGGACGAATAAATTTCATCATCACTAAACCCCTATTCGTCGAATGTTTACGGATGACATCAACTAGACAACCCTCAGCCCTATCGGGCTTCTATCGTTCAACAAAACTTTCAGTTGCACGGATGAAATATAAAAAGTATCGGCGAGTACGCAAAGTATAGGTCGACAATATAGTACGGGCTGAGTTGATGCACAAAAGCAACGCCACCTGCGCGACGATCGTAGGTGCAGCCACACCATAATTATCACCATTATACACCTTTGCTAAAGGTGTAAAACACCTCAGGCACTGTGATGCAATACCTAAAAGAAAAAAGGAAATAAAATGCAACACGTACAGGTCAGCTGAGCTACCGGTAATAGATGGGTATCGTTCCGGTAAGCTATTTGCGGTCTACTATGCAGCAAAAAAGTAATTTCCTATGCAAAATAATCAAATGTTAAATAATGTGACCGTGGTTGGAGGGGAGGCTAGGAGGAATGGGGTGGGACAAAATATCACAGCACCAACGACACTGAGGTCCGCTCCTAGCCATATCAGCAAGTGTATCCAGCTAAACGTGTTCATCGTCTTTCGGACCCCAAACAAGGAGCCCAGACGCTCCAACCGAGGCCAGCTCAGAACTAAAGGCCTTGCTTCTTTTCGACCAAGTCATCACTTGGCCACCCCTCCTCTTCTTCCATCCCCACCCCCGGTGTGCAAACAACGCACGTCGCGGGAGTCGGTGGGCTGGCATGCGTAATACGTGACCGAGCCGTCGGAGCCTGGTGCTTGAAACAACGGTGCCGAGCGGTTCATTTCCTTTTCCTGTGCCGTAAACGAGGCGTCGCACACGCTCGTTGGTCACGCGTTCTACCCACCAGATATGAGCTAAATTGCGAAGGCACCGATGGTCCAAAGTAGCTAACCTCTTTATGTTCGCTGATCTAATAGGCCAGGTTGCACAACCGTACATTAGGGTCTAACGTACCGCTGCATTGTACACTCTGCCCTTCAGGGCAAGAGTGATGTCGCGCCGGCGTCCTAAGTGGCAAAGGTTAGCAAAAGCGTCACGAGCTTTTGTCATACGGTTCGTGATCGCATCTTCAACCCCACGGGTGCTGATACAACTTCCCAGGTAGTTGAATTTCTGCTCGACTTCTAGCTGATCCCCACTAATGGTCGACGAATGAGGCGGTCCAGGCCAAAATTTGAGCAACGCTTCTCGCTTCCATGGTGCAAAGCAAAGCCCGAAGCGGCTGACAGTCAGTGCTAATCCATCCAGTGCCGCTAGGCACGTCTGGGAGTTGTCACCGATTTGGGCAATATCGTCCGAATACTCCAAGTCAAGAAGTCCGTCTCCTGGGAGCAGATCCACACCTTCTACGTTGTGTCCTGTTTAAGCGATTTCCATGACTTCCTCAATACAGAAGTTGAAGAGAAAAGATAAGAACGTGCATCCTGGTCTCACACCACTGGAGATAATAAAAGGCGACGACAGCTGGCCGTAATCCTTAACTCCAGCCGAGACACGCGCGTATAATGCTCGGCTAATTATTGCATATTTTCCAGATACACCTTTCCTTAGTGGACAGTCCCAAAGTGCACATTTATCCGCCGATTCCTACTCGCCTTTGATGTCGAGGAACACGAATACTATGGGCAATCAATATCTGTGACGGTGCTCCGACAACTGACGCAAAGTTAAGATGTGGTCAATGCAGCCTAGACCTCGACGAAATCCGGCTTACTCTTCACAAATATGGCTTTCACAAGTGGCTTACAGTCTGTGAAGGAAGACAGAGACAAGCAATGTGGAGGCGATGGAGATCATTTGATTCCTCTATGCTTGCCGCATTCCGATCGTGAGCCTCCTTTAAAAATTGGGACTATGACGGAGCGGCTCTAATCGGTTGGGACTGTTTCCTGCTCCCACAGTTTGACTAGTAACTCGTGTAAATCATCCATAGGAGCAGGTCCCCCGAATGTGAAGAAAGCTGAAGGAAGTTCATCTGGTCCCGTGGCTTTATTTAACTTCAACAGTGCGATGAAACGTTCGACTTCTGAGAGAGGGGTGGATGCAAATGGACCGCCCAGGGAGAAGGACGATCAGTGGCCGGCGAGAAATCTAACAATTCAGACCGATTAAATTGCTTTTCAAAGTGATCAGCCCAACAATCCATGCGTTTTGACAAATTCTGGATAGGCTATCCACTCTCGTCATGTATAGTTTCACTATCCCCAGGTCCTCTGCTGCCTGCTTCCCGTGGCAGCCAAAATAACTTACTATAGTTACCAAGGGTAGCGGCCATTTCCATCTCCGATACACGATGAGACCACCAGGATTCGCGGTCTGTCTTCAGGCTAGCACGGAGTTTCGCCCGGACATAGTTGAGAGTTTCATTGTGTTCGCTTCCAGCCGGAATATGCCGGCGAGCATGGATAAGTTCCAGTGACTACGAAGAGACCCAATGCCCATGTTGGCGATTACTTTACCATATGAGGATTTGCCTGCTGCTAGTAAGAACTGGTGAACATGAGAAAAGTGAGCTTCAACTGCATCCAGGGAGTGCGTACTCAACTCGCATGACGACGTAGTTTGCTAGACATTCAGAAAAGCTGTTTTCGCCAGCTGGCTGGTGTCAGTGCGCTCAAAACGTCCTCTCGGGAGTCCACCAAAGCGCATCCGCAGATCAGCACATACAAGTGCATGGTCGGTGCCCACACCTGTGCTCTAAATCATGCGACAGTTCTGGCTGCAGCAATGTGGTCGATTCGCGTCCTTAGCTAGTTCGAGGCTGCTGGGCACCAACTCACCCTCCGGCGGGTGCTGTGTCGGAAATTAATGCTCGCAAGAAATAAGCGAGCTTCTTCACACAAATGAAGTAACCGCTCATCATTATCATTACGGGAGCCTGCATCCTGTTGGCCGCTCGGATGCAGTTCATCAGTGGATACTTTGCCAACTTGAGCGTTCAGATCCCTAGCCAGCACAACGGCGTCCTAGTTTCTTCGGTGGTGAAGGAGATCGTTCAATTGGCGATAGAAGTCGGCTTTTACCGAATCACCGCAAGAGTTTGTGGGTGCATAGGCAGCGATGATGAATGGTGGACACCTGTTAATCCCGCGCGCCTGCTAAGCTTTGAACGAGGCAGCCAATCAGACCGCATACATCCGGTTACTGATTGGAATCTAATCAAGCAGAGCAGCTTCAGCCTGGGGACTAAGAACGATTCTAGCACCGGCTTGGCCGGTGCTCGAAGCTGCATCGTCACCGTATAGGCGTAATGAGGAAGTGCTGGTAGTGTCATCTGAAGGAGATCGCAAAGTGAGCGCAGAGCTCGAGTCTTGCAGGCGAGTCTCCGATAAACAGCAGAAATCGATGGTGAGGGTCTCCAATGTTCGGCAAGTGCTGTCTGTTGACCGATCTGTAGAAATGTGCGTATATTGAGGCATGCTAAGCTAAGAGTTGCTCAAGGGCACCAAATGGAAGCCGATGAATTTGGCTTGGTCGCTTGCTTGCATATGAGCTTGTTGACAGGGCAGGAATGACGCTACACATTCACATGATTAAAAAGTAAAAGCCTAGCAAAGCATAAGGGGGAGGGCCAAGAATTTACGTTTGAAAACTGGGGGATAAAACTGAAGCTGAAACAGGACGGTAACAGTGAGGTGTAAGAGGATGAATAAGATGGATAGGTTTGAGCACTAACATCCAAACCCCTATCCACCCTGCTCGGTGCAGCAGATAGAGCACCGTTGATTATCCTCTGCGTTGGCCAGATTTTCAGCAAAATATTTGAAGAGCTATTCATTGTATTGCTTGGGTAGGGTACTGTCGGGTTGCCCGGACCAATACAGGAGATCCACCCGGGTTCTCAACCAAAGTCTTTGGTTCCAAAATCGGACCGCAAAGCAGCGATTTCGAAGTTTGAATACAAGGCGTCCGTTTTAAGGAATAAGGAGTCGCCACATTCTAACCCCAAACCTAAAGACTGAGTTTGGCTGGCCCGTAACCATTGACCAATCTGGCATGAATGGCTCTTAAGGTGCAAAAGCACCACCCAGCACAGATCAACGGACCTCTGTAGCGCGCGAACTATCGCACCACGATAAGGTCCAGCCCCATTGCGAGGGCGCACACACCACGGTGGTGCGTAGCCCGATAAACACACTTCAGTCCGCATGACCTCGGTGAACAACCGTGTATCAGTGAATGCGAGAACATTTTCACCGCAGTTGTCAACTAAGGCGTTGTCTTGGTAGAGCTCGTTTCGCAGGATACGCGAATTATTAAAGATCACTTGTATGTATTTGGTATCCTGAGCCCGGGAACGTGCACCATCAGAACCGGTTCTGGCAGTTAGGAAGTGCACCGCTGGCTCACCACCCGAAAACCAACTACGAGATCTTTTCTGCTGCTTCACGACGGTCTTCAATACCGCACAGCTTATCGCTGTTTTAATGTCTCCGTCAAAGTGAGATCTACGTGCAACATGACCCCAGTGGCTTTGAGCTTAAAGGAGCAAAGTCGAAGAGCTTGGTGTAGCTCTGGAGCGGGCCGAGCAACACGCAACAGCCTCCTTAGTCGACAAGCTACGGAATCTAATGCGTGTGCGCACAGTGATGCTGGAAAAGCCTAGCAGTAAAGTTTGATAAAGCATATCTTAAACCAATGAAGATAATGTTGCATATGCCCCTTTAGAAGAGCAGCATCACTTAGTGTCGATACTGAAAAACACTGCAATTATTATACGAGTTTGAGCAATGCGGAGTACTTATCGAACGTTCTGTTGACGTTAGCGGGTTTGCATTAGCGTCCGATTATCTTAGACTCGAACGTCGTAAATGAATCAACCTTGGATGGCACAGCTGAAGTAGAAGTGGAGGGGAATGGGATACGGCATCTGACGGACATGGTACGTCCGCCTCGGGTTTTGCCACTTTTAAACCTGCTTCCCCTTCACTTTGACAAGTGCAGAAGCCCGATTGTCTCCTTAGCTAACAGACGAATCGAACACGCTGGCTGAGGGTTCGTTGCTACTAAATTGTGTACTGACAGTAGATTGTGAGCAAACAGACGCCGGGTCCGGAAATTGTACCTTCCACTGCCTCCTGACGGAGACCTAACCAGTCCAGAAACTTAACAAAGGAAACAAATTTCCCGTCCAGAAAACACAGCAGACAGCAGGCTTTCCAGAGACATCGGATTGCTAAATACTGACGAATAAGGCTCAGTGCGAGGCAGACAGCAGGCAACACAACTGTGCGGTATGCCCTCGCTACTATCCATATGTGCATACTGCATCAGCCGCAAACCAGTACCGTCCACTAGGAACCAATGACAACAAATACCGCATCGCAGGCTCCCGGTCAAGTCTGTAACCACTTTGAGATACTCAGCTTTGCCATATATACGGAACCAGTCGTCGGAAGGACAAGAAGAGTTAGGACTGCACTCACAAACATCTCGACAGAATAGTTAGAAAATCAAATAAATAAGAGATAAGCAACAGTTGTGAACCGGTTTACCGTGACCAGGTATGCAATCGACGAAAGCACCAGTCGGTAATACCAAGTGTCTACGTATGTATTGAAATGGAATCACCAACTCGTAAGGGGCGAAACGAAGTCAATGTGACCTTCAAGCATGTGACGACAGGCTCTTTGCGAAACAACAGAGACACAACAACCAAGAAACCGAGGGCACGCAGCCAAGTTGCACCGAAATGATCAACGTAGAAGTCAAAGTAACTGCGTCTTTTGCAAAGGATAAATGGCGCGCAAGCGGCGAGTAGCTAGTCAACGTCCAGTGCTCATAAGCCGAGTAACCATCCAAAACCTTAGAAACCTCAAAGGTTCAGGACAGAGGATCCAGGGACGAAATACGCTTTAGCTCAACCAGCTTCCCGGTTGGCGTTCCAATAATTGAGAAAAGCTCCCAGTACCTCGACGCGATAATCGATTCTTGCGTTTGTACTAGAAAAAGAAAGAATAGCAATAAGCTCAATGCATGTTCATGTGTTTGCATACGCTTCTTTCATGTGGTTAGAGAATGAAATGAGTAGGCAAAACTGGTAACCTGACCAACCACATTTCTCTTAGACCTCCTTTAAGGTCCCCCACTGTTTGCGGGAAAAACAC
>CALYDF020000109.1:0-22913 GCA_944474145.2 Dicrocoelium dendriticum
ACAAAAAGATCCATCTACACACCCCATATCCAGTGCAAACCGGAAGGAATAAGACCATGAGAAATGTGGATGGGAGACACGCTTCCTCAACAGAGAGGGCCCACACTCCTTTAACATTTGCTATATATATATATATATACATATATATATATGTATATATATATATATATATATATATATATATATATGGAGGGAGAGCCTACGGTGCGCTGAGGCTGGTGATGGCTAGATCCTGACAGATGGTCTACCAACTGCTGCTACCGTTGTGCCATTTGCTCATGTCCTGGGCGCCTCCTCGTGGTGACCGCTGGGTGGGATTTGGGTTTCGCCCTTCTCCCTGCTAAGATCCAGGACACCAATCCGCATGAGTCAGTGAACTGACCATATGCTAGACCCGCTGCCTTTCGGGTGTTCATTTAATCGAAGGCTTTGGCTGAGGACCTGAGTCGTTCTCCTGTCAGGAGTGGGCGCCCTGGCAGTATCCTAGTCCATCCTCTTCGGAGACTAGGAAGTGGTCGATGGCCCACTTCCTGTAAAACCTAGCCATGGGAGACAACAGGTTACGGGTGATATTCTCAATGCTCGATTGGCGTAGAGCACGAGTGCCACGCATTGTCTCTGACGGTGGGAGGACACCTCCGGGTGTTCAATGGTTTGCTACTGCCCGCCTCAAGCCAGGCAGCCCCTGGTCAAATTGGTGCAAACCCGCCAAAGCCCACCTGCGTCTGGCCGTGGTCGCAGGTGCGTATCCAATTACGGTCGCAAAACATATATAAAACGTTCCAGAACCTCAAAGGCTGCATGTGACGGCCGTCAAGCAGATCCCAATCTGTCTCTGCAATCACATTCCGGAGCTGGATCTGCTCCCCACTGCCTTGTGGGTCAGGATATTGAGCCAAAGGCTCCGAGCGGAGTCCCTCAAGCAAACCTCCGAAGCACAACGACCACCTCGCGTGCGATTGCCCACCAATGCAATCGTATGCCTGTGCGCAAAGCACTCAGCATCGGGTGCATGAACTGGCGCACACTACTGGACCGGACACCCAGCGAGCGCCCGGAGCGACGCACTGCACTGGTCGCGATAGAGCTGCCGCGCTACCCCATAGATATTGCGGCGCTCAATGAAACTCGGCTCGCTGAGCAACGTAAGTTACATGAAACAGGTGCTGGCTACACATTCTACTGGAATGAAAAAGCCGCCTCAGCACCACGTGATCATAGGGTCGGATTTGCAATATCCGAACGCCTCCATGGCCATCTTGAGTGTGAGCCAACGGGCATAAGCGCGCGACTGATGACTGTTCGCCTACGACTCGGAAGAGGAAAGTTTGCTATTATGATAAGCACGTACAGTCCAACCATGTGTTATCCTGAGGACACGCGGAATCAGTTCTACCCTGAGCTATCCTCCGTGATTCGGTCCTTGCCGAGGAGCGACGGACTATTTCTGCTGGGTGACTTCAACTCGCGCGTTGGGCTGGATGCATCAGCGTGGACAGCTGTTGTCGGTGCGCATGGCATTGGTTCAGCGAATGCGAATGGTGACAGGCTGCTCTCACTGTGTGCCACTCACGGCCTGACGATCACGAACACTCGGCTTGCATTGAGTGTGCGTACTGTCGCAACTTGGACGCTCCCACGAAGTGGTCATGCTCACCTGCTGGACTGTGTCATCGTACGCCAGCGTGATATGCGGGAAGTGCGTATGAAAACGTATTCTGCGTGGAACTGAGTGTGGCACTGATCACAAGATGGTGCGGATCAAATTGTACATATATTTTCATAAATCTATGTATTGCACTCCCGCCGTGAATCGGCGTAAATTTAACATACTCTCCCTCGGTACTGTGGCGAAACGTACTGAGCTGGAGAAGGCGATGGCTGCACGCCTGTGTGGTGATGTGGACTGCATGGCCACAGTGGGCGATCTGTGGCACCACATTCGCGACCAGGTGACAGCTGCTGCCCAGGAGACCATCGGTCACACAAACCGTAATCGGCCTGATTGGTTTGATGACAACAATGCGACGATCGGCGCATTGGTATCGGAGAAGAATGCAGCATTTGCTGCACATGTGCAGACCCCAGTGACTTGGCAAAAAGCAGTCAGTTTCGCAAACTTCGACGGCGACTGACCCGAGAGCTCCGTCGCATTAAAAATGCATGGTGGACGGAGAAGGCGAAGCAGATGGAATGCTACGCCGAAAGCCGCAACACAAGGAATTCTTTGACTCCTTGAAGGCGATGTATGGACCGAGATTGGAGCCACTGAGGACGCTGATCGACGGTGGTTCAGGTGCTACCTGCACCCAGACTGCAGACATAATGCAGAGCTTGCAAAAACACTGCCTTTTCCTTGAACAACCGTTCAGAGATCGACTGGCCTACATTGAACGGCCTAAAGCAGCACGATGTGAAGGCGGATCTGGCGGATACGCCGACACTGGATGAGACGCAGAGAGCACTTGCTCAGCTGCGAAACGGCAAATGTGCAGGGGCCGACGGGAATCCAACCTGAAGTATTGAAACACGGTGGACCCGCGTTGTTGACTGCGCTGCACCACTTGGTGCAACGCGTATGGATTGAGGAGGAGGTGCCTGCTGAGCTGAAGGATGCCCTTGTGCTACCACTGTACAAGGGCAATAGTAGCAAGCAATGTTGAACGAATTATCGTGGCATCAACTTGCTGAGTTGTGTAGGCAAGGTGATTGCCCGAATCCTGCTCAACCGCCTCGTCAGTCAGGTTGTTGAACATAACGTGGCAGAAGAACAATGCGGATTCCGTTCGGGTCGCAGCACCATAGCTATGGTGTTTGCGACTCGTCAGTTGCAGGAGAAGTGCAGAGAACGACACCAGTCTTTTGTACTCCCTTTTTGTTGATTTCATCAAGGCATTTGATACAGTGAACTATGAGGCACTGTTGCTAGTGTTGGGTAAATTTTGTTGCCCGCGTAAGTTTGTAAGTTTAATTGAGTGTCTGCAAAGTGGTATGCGGGCGAGTGTGCAGCTGAGCAGAGAAACCTTGAATGACTTTGCAGTTGTCTCTGGTGTGAAGCAAGGCTGTGTCTTAGCTCCTGCTCTCCTTAATATATGTCTTCATGCAATGCTGTCATGTGCTTTTGATGCGGCTTGTGCATACGGTGTTCGTGTGGAGCACCGTATTGATGGTGGGTTGCTGAACATCCGTCGATTCGGTGCGAGAACTCTAGTCTGTGAGACAACTATCCGTATGATGCTGTTTGCTGACGACTGTGCGTTGTTTTCACACAGCGCGGATGAGTTGCAGCATATGACTAGTGCTCTGGCTTCCACAGCGGCCAAATTCAGGCTCACCATCAACACAATCAAAACTGTCTGTCTCTTTCAGCCTTCACCGGAGGTGCAATCTTCAATATTGCCGCAAATCAACATTGGTGCTGAAGTATTAGAAACCACCTTTCGCTTTTGCTACCTTGGGAGTTTGATGTCGACAGATCAGCAGCTACACAGTGAGCTGCGTATCCGCGTGTCGAAGGCAGCGGCGGCATTCGGGAAGCTTGAGTACCGAGTGTGGAACAAATATCAGCTTACCATTGACACGAAGCTGATGGTGTACAAATTCATGGTGCTGTCCGTTCTTCTATACGGCAGCGAAACGTGGACGATGTATCGGCGGGGATGTGCGAAATCTCAAGCGGTTCCATCAGCAGTGTCTGCGACGGATTTTGCGCATCGGTTGGGGCGACAGAGTTGCAGACACGGAAGAGTTGCACCGAAGTGGGGTGTACGCAGTGGACTGCATACTTTTGCTGAGACACCTGTGATGACTCGGTCATGTGAGCCGTATGGATTCGACACGGATACCGAATCAGCTATTATATGGTCAGCTGAGTATTGGGAAGCGGCACGTGGGGAAACCAAAGTTACGTTACCAGGACATGATTAAAGTGAGCCTCTCACGTGCTAATCTTGATTGCAGATCATGGGAATCGAAGGCGGTTGATCGGCGTGCATGGCGCGATCTGATCATGAAGGCAGTTGCTGAGGTGCAGGAGAAAGCCCTCATACATGCAGAGAAGAAGCGGCAAGTGCGGAAGCGGCAAGCACCGATGGGTTGTTCTCCATCGACATCAAGCGCATTGCTAGCGGTCGCGAGTGCCTTAGTCAGGCAGGCTTAGTGAGCCATGAACGAGGCCACTCTGGACTACTACCGAAGCAACGACGGGTTCTGCAGAGAACGTAGGCAGAACCGGCGCAGCGTTTGTAGGTACGCTGCATTCGTTTTACTAACCGCGTGCTTGCATGCTAAGTCTCTTTATTTCAGGTGGTGGGTTTTCAATTTTGCCTTAATGCTTTTCTTTCTCATATAAATGTCTACCTGTACTCTACTCCATTAACTTGCACACCTCGCTTAAGCCACTTGTATTCGATTTCCATAACATTTTTGTGTTCGTGGCATTTCCGTAAAGTATACTTTCTGACCTCGTGAACTTATCTAGGATTCGTTTGTAAACAACTTATTTCATATGCTCATTAACTTAAGGTTTATTTCACCGTTTCCTTATGCATTAATCGAGTTATTTTCTTTCGCTCTCTCTCTTAAGTGATTGGCTGTTGTTTGATATCCCGGTGTGGCTGCGCTTGATGCGCATTTTGACAAGGCGCCTACCTGTCTATTACCTACCACATCGTCCATACTGGCTCCAGGAAGCAGTTGGTCGTTGCTGGAGGTGACAGGGTGCACGGTCCTTGTGGCCGTGTTAGGATCAAAGAGTGGTTCTATTCACTCAGTGTGGAGCGGACTACGGTCCAGCACCTGCCTTGTGTGCGCTTGATTCCCAAATACAGTGTGCTTGTGTTTGCCTGTGAAGGAGTGTGGGCCGGCTCCGTTGATGAAACGTGGATCCATCCACATGCCTCCCGGTCTTATTCCTTCAGGTTTACACTGGATATGGGGTGTGTGGTTGGAGCTGTGGTTGGCGCAGCGCAAGCCATCCTATGGTCCCTCTGTAGGCGCAGGCGTCCTGTGGCTTGCCACAGTGACAGGCAAATCCGAAACCGGATGCCGCCAACCATATATATATGATGATATGTCCGACGCCACGCTGAGGTTTATTTTGCATTCATGATGGTTTTTTACCGCCGTTGGGAATCCTCTGGAAGGAGAACAGGCAGGGACTTCATTTAGTGGCGAGGTCACACTCGCCACGTCGTAGTGTTGTTAAACGGACCTTTGTGACTTTTTACAGAGAGAATGCTTGCCAGGCGAAAAGCCACCACGTGCTGAAACCCTGCCGCCGAACAATTCGCTGGAACGGGATTAATCCGAAACACACAGCTGACACCCGTTGGAGGTGGTTCGGCTAGCAGCAAATATTTTCCAGATTTGGAGATATAACTAAGTATATGTCGGTGATAAGATGCTTTTCAGTGGATGAAGGAGAGGTTTCCATTTACTGAAATCGAAGTTAAAGGACGATTTCCTAGGAGTGCGCGAAGATACCGAATTGCAGCTGGATCTCCAAAGCACACAACTGGTAGTATGTTGGCCCAGATTGTAGTTGAGTATACATTGCTATCGGAGAGCGCATTAAGAATATTGATCCCACTCGCAACAACGTATAGATTGCGACGTTGGATTCTCGAAACTGGTGAAAAGGAGAAGGAAAGCAAGGAATTGAATAACCTTGGAGCACGACTTACCACGTGCATTAACCGGAAACTGTACCAAATATATAAGAAAATTGTTAGCGCTAAACCATATCAACGGGTCTTATTGATGTATATCGCATTTTGAATGCATACAATGTTGTACCACAATAACTCTTTTCATTATTTTATTGATCAGGATTAATTCAAGATGGATATCATTTCCCGTATAAGTACGGGGAAGTTATTCGTAGTTAGTATTGAACCGGAAATTTGGGGAGGTTGATTATGGTAAAACCGATTTGTGCGTAACAGCCTTAAAAATGTTAAGAACCGCTGGTGTACAACAACGTGTGCTAACGATAAGTGTAGTATCGCATTCTAACACCATCAAAGTCGCCTTCCAGGACATGAGTAAGAATTCTTTGGACGCGGTACTTAATGAAGGAAAGTCGTGTGTTTTCTGCGCACTACACTCTGATGAGCGGACCTGAGGGAACGTCTTGTTCCGAGCTACTTGTTTATGTTCATTGCATACAAGGAGACAGCTTCAAAGATGATTGCTCTGTACCTCAGAATCACTGAGAACCACTACACACGAGATACGAGGTGAATTAGCTGAATTCACACCAAATACGTCAGAAATTGTTTATTCATCACGAGTTGATTTAATGAAATACTGCTCAAACTGTAGGTTTTCTTTAGTTGCATGATCAAAAGTAATTACATGTGGTATTCATTTACCGTAATTTAAGACAAAAATTCCACTAGTTGTTAAGTAATTGGCTTTTGCAAGTTGGAATCAACTGCTTGTAGTGAATCCGCTTTGTGGAGAATGGTCACATAAGGTTGGGAACCACTGCCGTAACACCTCCTATTTTGTTCTCCTCCCAAGAGCCATTGTGAATAAAAAGCACTAATTATAATCATATCAAATGCAAAATATCCTGGAAAATTCGTGAATCGTATTGTGCGCACTTCGATGTTATTGGAAACAGCATATCCCACTTTCGGCATCTTTCAGTCTTGCTAATTACGAATTCGCATTATCAGAAATAACGCTGAGGTTTGAGTAGGAAAACAGGAACCACGTTAGAAGAATGCGGTCATTGTGACCGCCTACAAGCTTTCTGAACAGCAAGAACACAACTATTTTAGTTTCGAAAACTTTAACAGATGCCAAAGTGAATCACCACTGTTAACGAATATGACCAAAATTATTAAAAAGCACGAACTACCTTCAGAAAAGTTCTAGACAACTGTGGAAACTGGGCACATATATAATCACTAAGCGGTCATAATGACCGTTCCTGGCGTCCGAGTGTCAACTGTAGCAAAAAGCGCATGACGCCTATTTGGTAACATGAAATATCATTACTTGCTAGCAAGCCGTTAGCATTACTGGATCACGACAAGTAACATCAGCATGTGAATACACACTGTCGGATTGCAGCTTCTAAACCACTGAGTAGCATAAATTTAAAAAGTTAAACCATCGGGTTTGGATTAGTTCACATACCGCCTCGTTCGATGGCGGTTTGCCAATGGTCCCTTGGCTCTAGAGGCTAGCTCCATCCTCTGCACGATCACAATCAGCTTTACAGTTGAGCAGTTAGACGTCTATCCGTGGTAGTCCGTCGCCATCACCAATGGCTCAGTGACATACTTCGCTGATTCGTAAGATTAAGCTCATGGGCTCAAATCCGGCCGCCTTCGGCTGTAATGCGCTACCGACTAGCGCTTTTCTGGATGTGTAGGTGGCTGTCTGACAGAGCCTAACTGCGACGAATCCTCTCTAAAACCTAACAAATCCCCCTACTACCCACCAATAAGTAACAAAGCCTATGTCGCACGCCAATGTTGATGGTAATACGGAGGTGTACGGAGAACGGAAAACGGAACGCGAAACCATGCATTGGACAATTGTGATTCCAATAGGTTTCTTCAAGTAAGACGGTTACATTTCTTGGTTTTGTACTACTGAACGCAGACAATCACCTTTTCCACCTCGGAATGTGTACCATTGTAATTCCCTTTAGATCACTTCAAAAATACGTTAAAATGTAAAAAAACTTCGGTCAGCCGGCGTTGAGTTGTTGATAAAACCGTTGTGAGCATGAAAATGGTGACAAGAAGTTAAGCATTACAAGTAGGTACCATTACGTGCATGTTAGAAACATATATCCGTCACGTGTGAAAAGAAATAGGTCGTTTTGAACCGGGTCAGAAAAGAATACACCGATAGAAATCAATATCATTCCTTTTTGCGGTAAACTTCATGAGCCCCCAACAAGCTTTAGACTACCGTCAGTTGCACATGTACACACCGAGAGTAGGATAGCGCCAATTACTTGTCACAGCCACAGGAAACTACGACACAGTGATGTTTCCGTTTCAGTTGACAACCGTAAAGTCAAGGTCAACCGGATTACCTGCAACGAATTGGGGCCTAACGGTGAATGACGCTTCTTGTCCAGTTTCTTGTCGCGTAGCCAACTTGACAATCCGCTTCGGAATTTGCTTTCGAATACGCTTAACCAGACAATGCTCTGTTCTGCCGATGTAACGGCTTCCACAGCTACAGGCGAATTGGTAATTTCGAGGTGATATGGCGCAGACCGGTTGAGTGGGTTAGACTGTTGGGACCGGAAGTTTTCTTGCCAGAGTTTCGCCGCTTTGAATGTACAGCGAACAGCTGTGTTCACCCGTCGCTCATGTTGCGCTCGTCACCACATTTCTCTTCACCGGACTGTAGGTAGACAGATATGCTGGGCAAGGTAAGTACTCTTGGTTTGCTTTCTTTCGGCTGACTGTGGAATCTTATGAATGCTCCCAGATATCCATTGGCCAGCAGTGTTTGTGTGATGAACGACAAGTTTCGATCCAACACAGTCGGCACTTTAATGTTCTTACGGGCTCGAGTAAACAGTGTCTTGACAAGACTACGCTTGTACTTGGCTGACTTGAAGCTCTTGTCAGTTTGCATACAGTCCAACCCATGTGGTTTCCTTGTAAACGGAACGCATTACCGAGCCATCCTCTCGTCTGATCAACTATACATCCAGAAAAGACAGACAATTGTTATCTTCCAGTTCACAGGTGAAACGGGCGTTGAGATATGAGTTGTAGAGAACACTGTGAAGAGACCGATTGCTCTGTACACTTGGAGCAAGCACTAATGTGCCGTCCACATACCACTTGTATAGGAATATCTAACTGAGGTAGGGTCCACACCTCGAGTCAACCAGTGCCATAAAGATGTCAGCCAATACTAGGCCAAGCGGATTTTCCATGGCCATATAATCTACCTGTCGATATTCCTGTTCCACGAATAAAAAATGCACATTTTATTACATACTAGCAGTAAATCATTGACATATTCTACGGGAATCGGCAAGACTATTACATAATTCTTGATGAGCTAGCACAAGTGTTCCACTGTTTCCAAAAATGGGATGTTGATGAACAACTATTCTACGTCCATGGGAAACACAACCATGTCAGAAATATTCAAGTTCTGCACACAATCAAGCCGATCAACACTACCTTTCAGTATGTGGGTCGCTCTCACTTGTCGCACTGGTGTATAGATATCAACTAACTAAGGTGTCAA
Source organism: Dicrocoelium dendriticum (assembly GCA_944474145.2). Taxonomy (NCBI): domain Eukaryota; kingdom Metazoa; phylum Platyhelminthes; class Trematoda; order Plagiorchiida; family Dicrocoeliidae; genus Dicrocoelium; species Dicrocoelium dendriticum. The sequence goes on from CALYDF020000109.1 coordinate 9,244, forward strand.
CGTGCGGCGCAGGGAGTTGCACAAGGATAGGATCGGTTTACTGGTGCGTTTACCTTGTGGATCTTAGACAGGCGTGCCTTTATGAGTTGTGTGTACCCATTGCCATGAAGGTGTTTTACACCGTTTCTTTATCATTTCGTGCTGAAGCAACTTGAATTGACTTGAGTTGCCGTGGTTCCGCTTTGGTCCTCCTGAAATTTAGTTTCCTCCATCACAAGCTCCTACATCTTGCTTTCTTTTTCTGACCCAGTTCAAACCGAACAATTTATTTTCCACGTGCATTTCACATTTAATTAGTTTGCAAGTGAGCAAGGTTACTCAAAATGGTGCCATCTTGCAGTGCGCGTCCTCCTATTCCCATTTCCAGCATCTCATCTTATTGAAATTCCATTTGCTTCAGTGTACAAGACGCCATGACGCAGTTGTTGACTAACCAAACCTCTACAACACGTCCGTATCGTGTTGCAGGCGAGGCGTACCTCACCTTGTTCGGTCGTTTAATGACCTGAAAAAATAACATTGCGTAATTGGCAGGTTGGAAACACGAGTCCACATCACCATGGCGTTTCTGCTGATTGACGTCAAGTTAACTGATTTTGCGTCTAGCGGAGTTATGTGTGTGACTACGTTCGTAGAATGGTTAAGGAACAGTAAATGTACCACTAAAGATGGAAAACCAATTACACTGAGACGATCGATACACTGGTGTTTACACGAATTGCAACATTTGCTGCGAACGTGGCAGATCCCAGTGGCTTGTTGAAGAAGAGTCATTTTCTCAGTATTCGGCGGTGACTGACACGAGAGCTCCGTCGCAGTAAACTTGCATGGTGGACGGAGAAGGCGAAGCAGACGGAATCCTACGCCGAACGCTGCCAACACAAGGACATATATTTGGCTTATTGTAGGTGGTGTATCGGCCGACTTTGAGTCGCTGTGAACGCTGTTCGGTGGCAATACAGGTGCCGCCTGCACTCAGACTGTGGACGTAATGCAGCTATGTCGAAATCAATTTGACTGTCCCTTTAACAACCGTTTAGATATCAACTGGTCATACATTGAATGGCCTGAACAGAGCGAGGGGGAATTTAGTTTAGCGGCACCTCGATTCTTGATGAGAAGCAGTGATCACTTGCTCATCTGAGAAACGGCAAGTGTGCCGGTGCAGACGGAATCCCGTCTGAATTATTGAAACACGGCGGACCCGTGTTAGTGAATGTGCCTCACCAGTTGGTGCAACGAGTGTGGATTAGGGTGTTGTTTTTCAAGCATAAGGATACATTGTTATACCAATGTACAATGGCAAATTGATCAAGCAATATACTCTGAATAACTGTGTTATCAACTTGTGAAGTTGTGTAGGCGGCGTGCTTGCCCAGATCCTGCTCAACTGTCTCGTTAGTCTGGTTGTGGAAAGGAAGGTGGCGGAAGAACAATGTGGATTCCGTTTGGGTTGCAGCACTATAGACATGGTTTTTGCAGCTCATCAGTTGCAGCATATATGTAGAGAACGACACCAGTCTTTGTACTCGCTGTTTGTTGGGTTCACAAAAGAATTTAGTACGATGAATCGCGAGGCATTGTGGCTGGCGTTGGGTAATTTTGGTTGTTCAAGTAAGTTTGTAACTTTAACCGAATATATGCATAGTGGTATGCGGGCTGGAGTACAGCTGAGTGGACAGACTTCGGATGACTTTGCAGTTGTCTCTGTTATGAAGCAATGTCGTGTCCTATCTCCTGCCCTGTTTATGATGTTTTTACATGCCATGATATCATGTGCATTTGATGCGGCTTGTACTTTGTGGTGTCCATTTGAATACCGTATTAATGGTGAGTTGTTGAACATCCGTTGCGTCGATGCAAGAACCTTAGCTTTTAAGACGACCATCCGTATGTTGCTTTTCCCTGACAACTCCGCGTTGTTTGCGCACAGCGCGAATGAGTTGCACCACAAGACTAGTGTTTTAGCTTCGACAGCGGCTATGTTCGAACCCCTATCAACACAAGCTAAACTCAGTTTAGCCTTCACCGGCACTACTATCTGTTATGGTGCCGCAGACCATCTTTGGTGCTGTAGTATTGGAAACAAACTTTTGCTTTTACTACCTTGGGTATGTGGTGACGCCTGAAAAGCAACCACACGTGAGCTTCTTATTCGCTTATCGGAAGCAGCGGCGACATCTAGGTAGCTTGAGTACCCAGTGTAGAGCAATCGATAGCTTACCTTTGGTACTCAAGCTACCTAGATGTCGCCGCTGCTTTCGATACGCGAATAAGAAGCTCACGTGTGGTTGCTTTTCAGGCGTCACCACATACCCAAGGTAGTAAAAGCAAAAGTTTGTTTCCAATACTACAGCACCAAAGATGGTCTGCGGCACCATAGCAGATAGTAGTGCCGGTGAAGGCTAAAGTGAGTTTAGCTTGTGTTGATAGGGGTTCGAACATAGCCGCTGTCGAAGCTAAAACACTAGTCATGTGGTGCAACTCATTCGCGCTGTGCGCAAACAACGCAGAGTTGTCAGGGAAAAGCAACATACGGATGGTCGTCTTAAAGGCTAAGGTTCTTGCATCGACGCAACGGATGTTCAACAACTCACCATTAATACGGTATTCAAACGGACACCACAAAGTACAAGCCGCATCAAATGCACATGATATCATGGCATGTAAAAACATCATAAACAGGGCAGGAGATAGGACACGACATTGCTTCATAACAGAGACAACTGCAAAGTCATCCGAAGTCTGTCCACTCAGCTGTACTCCAGCCCGCATACCACTATGCATATATTCGGTTAAAGTTACAAAATTACTTGAACAACCAAAATTACCCAACGCCAGCCACAATGCCTCGCGATTCATCGTACCAAATTCTTTTGTGAACCCAACAAACAGCGAGTACAAAGACTGGTGTCGTTCTCTACATATATGCTGCAACTGATGAGCTGCAAAAACCATGTCTATAGTGCTGCAACCCAAACGGAATCCACATTGTTCTTCCGCCACGTTCCATTCCACAACCAGACTGACGAGACAGTTCAGCAGGATCCGGGCAATCACGCCGCCTACAAAACTCAGCAAGTTGAAAACACGGTGATTCAGAGTAAATTGCTTAATCCATTTGCCCTTATGCACTGGTATAACAATGTATCCTTAAGCTCGAAAAACATCACCTCCACAATCCACGCGCGTTGCACCAACTGGTGTGGCACATTCACCAACAAGGTTCCGCCGTGTTTCAATAAATCTGAAGGGATTCCGTCTGCACCGGCACACTAGCTGTTTCTCAGCTAAGCAAGTGATCTCTGCTTCTCATCAAGAATCGAGGTGTCCGCTAAACTAAATTCCCCTCGCTCTGTTTCAGGCCATTCAATGTAGACCAGTTGATATCTAAACGGTTGTTAAAGAGACAGTCAAATTGATTTCGACATAGCTGCATTACGTCCACAGTCTGAGTGCAGGCGGCACCTGTATTGCCACCGAACAGCGTTCACAGCGACTCAAAGTCGGCCGATACACCACCTACAATAAGCCAAATAATTCCTTGTGTTGGCGGCGTTTGTCGCAGGATTCCATCTGCTTCGCCTTCTCCGTCCACCATGCAAGTTTACTGCGACGGAGCTCTCTTGTCAGTCGCCGACAAATTCTGCGCAACTGACTCTTCTTCACCAAGCCACTGGGATCTGCCACATTCGCAGCAAATGTTGCATTCGTGTAAGACACCAGTGTATCGATCGTCTCAGTGTAATTGGTTTTCCATCTTTAGTGGTACATTTACTGTTCCTTAACCATTCTACGAACGTAGTCACACACATAACTCCGCTTGACGCAAATCAGTTAACTTGACGTCAATCGGCAGAAACACCATGGTGATGTGGACTCGTGTTTCCAACCTGCCAATTACGCATGTTATTTTTTCAGGTCATTAAACGACCGAACAAGGTGAGGTACGCTCGCTGCAACACGATACGACGTGTTGTAGAGGTTTGGTTAGTCAACAACTGCGTCATGCGTCTTGTACACTGAAGCAAATGGAATGTCAATAAGATGAGATGCTGAAAATGGGAATAGGAAGACGCGCACTGCAAGATGGCACCATTTTGAGTAACCTGCTCACTTGCAAACTAACAACATGTGAAATGCACGTGGGAAATAAATTGTTCGGTTTGAACTGGGTCAGAAAAAGAAAGCAAGATGTAGGATCTTGTGATGGAGGAAACTAAATTTCAGGAGGACCAAAGCGGAACCACGGCAACTCAAGTCAAATCATGTTGCTTCAGCACGAAATGATAATAGAAACGGTGTAAAACACCTTCATGGCAATGGGTACACACAACTCATAAAGGCACGCCTGCCTAAGATCCACAAGGTTAACGCACCAGTAAACCGATCCTATCCTTGTGCAACTCCCTGCGCCACACGTTGACACCTTAGTTAGTTGATATCCATACACCAGTGCGACAAGTGAGAGCGACCCACATACTGAAAGGTACCGTTGATCGGCTTGATTGTGTGCAGAACATGAATATTTCTGACATGGTTGTGTTTTCCATGGACGTAGAATAGTTGTTCATCAACATCCCATTTTTGGAAACAGTGGAACACTTGTGCTAGCTCATCAAGAATCATATAGTAGCCTTGCCGATTCCCGTAGAATATGTCAGTGATTTACTGCTAGTATGTAAGAAAATGTGCATTTTTTATTCGTGGATCAGGAATATCGACAGGTAGATTGTGTGGCCATGGAAAATCCGCTTGGCCTAGTATTGGCTGACATCTTTATGGCACTGGTTGACTCGAGGTGTGGACGCTACCTCAGTTAGATATTCCTATACAAGTAGTATGTGGACGGCACATTGGTGCTTGCTCCAAGTGTACAGAGCAATCAGTCTCTTCACAGTGTTCTCTACAACGCATATCTCAACGCCCGTTTCACCTGTGAACTGGAAGATAACAATTGTCTGTCTTTTCTGGATGTATTGCTGAGAAGACGAGATGATGGCTCGGTAATGCGTTCCGTTTACAGGGAAACCACATGGGTTGGACTGTATGAAAACTACAAGAGCTTCAAGTCAGCCAAGTACAAGCGTAGTCTTGTCAAGACACTGTTTACTCGAGCCCGTAGAACATTAAGTGCCGACTGTGTTGGATCGAAATTGTCGTTCATCACACAAACACTGCTGGCCAATGGATATCTGGGAGCATTCATAAGATTCCACAGTCAGCCGAAAGAAAGCAAACCAAGAGTACTTACCTTGCCCAGCATATCTGTCTACCTACAGTCCGGTGAAGAGAAATGTGGTGACGGCGCAACATGAGCGACGGGTGAACACAGCTGTTCGCTGTACATTCAAAGCGGCGAAACTCTGGCAAGAAAACTTCCGATCCCAACAGTCTAACCCACTCAACCGGTCTGCGCCATATCACCTCGAAATTACCAATTCGCCTGTAGCTGTGGAAACCGTTACATCGGCAGAACAGAGCATTGTCTGGTTAAGCGGATTCGAAAGCAAATTCCGAAGCGGATTGTCAAGTTGGCTACGCGACAAGAAACTGGACAAGAAGCGTCATCCACCGTTAGGCCCCTAATCGTTGCAGGTAATCCGGTTGACCTTGACTTTACGGTTGTCAACTGAAACGGAAACATCACTGTGTCGTAGTTTCCTGTGGCTGTAACAATTAATTGGCGCTGTCTTACTCTCGGTGTGTACATGTGCAACTGACGGTAGTCTAAAGCTTGTTGGGGCTCATGAAGTGTACCGCAACAAGGAATGATATTGATTTCTATCGGTGTATGCTTTTCTGACCAGGTTCAAAACGATCTATTTCTTTTCACACGTGACGGATATTTGTTTTTAACATGCACGTAATGGTATCTTCTTGTAATGCCTAACTTCTTGTCACCATTTTCATGCTCACAACGGTTTTATCAACAACTCAACGCCGGCTGACCGAAGTTTTTTTTACATTTTTAACGTATTTTTGAAGTGATCTAAAGGGAATTACAATGGTACACATTACCGAGGTAGGAAAAGGTGATTGTCTGCGTTCAGTAGTACAAAACCAAGAAATGTAACCGTCTTACTTGAAGAAACCTATTGGAATCACAATTGTCCAATGCATGGTTTCGCGTTCCGTTTTCCGTTCTCCGTACACCTCCGTATTACCATCAACATTGGCGTGCGACATGGTTTTGTTACTTATTGGTGGGTAGTAGGGGGATTTGTTAGGTTTTAGAGAGGATTCGTCGCAGCTAGGCTCTGTCAGACAGCCACCACACATCCAGAAAAGCGCTAGTCGGTAGCGCACAACAGCCGAAGGCTGCCGGATTTGAGCCCATGAGCTTAATCTTACGAATCAGCGAAGTATGTCACTGAGCCATTGGTGATGGCGACGGACCACCACAATAGACGTCTAACTGCGAAACTGTAAAGCTGATTGTGATCGTGCAGAGGATGGAGCTAGCCTCCAGAGCCAAGTGACCTTTGGCAAACCGCCATCGAACGAGGCGGCATGTGAACTAATCCAAACCCGATGGTTTAACTTTTTAAATTTATGCTACTCAGTGGTTTAGAAGCTGCAATCCGACAGTGTGTATTCACATGCTGATGTTACTTGTCGTGATCCAGTAATTGCTAACGGCTTGCTAGCAAGTAATGATATTTCATGTTACCAAATAGGCGTCATGCGCTTTTTGCTACAGTTGACACTCGGACGCCAGGAACGGTCATTATGACCGCTTAGTGATTATATATGTGCCCAGTTTCCACAGTTGTCTAGAAACTTTTCGAAGGTAGTTCGTGCTTTTTAATAATTTTAGTCATATTCGTTAACAGTGGTGATGCACTTTGGCATCTGTTAGAGCTTTCGAAACTAAAATAGTTGTGTTCTTGCTGTTCAGAAAGCTTGTAGGCGGTCACAATGACCGCATTCTTCTAACGTGGTTCCTGTTTTCCTACTCAAACCTCAGCGTTATTTCTGATAATACGAATTCGCAATTAGCAAGACTAAAAGATGCCGAAAGTGGGATCTGCTGTTTCCAATAACATCGAAGTGCGCACAATACGATTCACGAATTTTCCAGGATATTTTGCATTTGATATGATTATAATTAGTGCTTTTTATTCACAATGGCTCTTGGGAGGAGAACAAATATGGAGGTGTTACGGCAGTGGTTCCCAACCTTTTTGTGACCATTCTCCACAAAGCGGATTCACTACAAGCAGTTGATTCCAACTTGCAAAAGCCAATTACTTAACAACTAGTAGAATTTTTGTCTTAAATTACGGTAAATGAATACCACATGTAATTACTTTTGATCATGCAACTAAAGAAAACCTACATTTTGAGCAGTTTTTCATTAAATCAAGTCGTGATGAATAAACAGTTTCTGGCGTATTTGGTGCGGTTTCGGCTAATGCACATCGCAAGTCGTGTAGTGGTGCTCAGTGATTCTGAGAACAAGCAATCTTCTTTGAAGCCGTCGCCTTTTATGCATTGAACATAAACAAGTAGCTCGGAACAAGATATAACCTCGGTCCGCTCATCTGAGTGTAGTGCGATGAAAAGACATAACTTTCATTCATAAAGTACCGCGTCCAAAGTATTCTTGCTCATGTCCTGAAGGCGACTTTGATGGTGTTAGAATGCGATACCGCACTTATTTTTAAAGCAAGGTTGTTATACACCAGCGGTTCTTAACCTTCTTAAGGCTATTACGCACAAATCGGGTTTACTATAATCAACCCCCCAAATTTCCGATTCAAAGACTAACTAACGAATAACTTTTGCACTATTTCACTTCTAATTACGGGAAGTGATATCTATTTGAAATTAATCCCGATCAATAAAAGAAAGAAAACAGTTATTTTGGTGCAACGTTGTATGCAATCAAAATGCGATATTCATCAATGAGACCGTTGATATGGTTTAGCGCTAACAATTTCTTTTATATTTGGTACAGTTTCGGCTAATGCACGTGGTAAGTCGTGGTCCAAGGTTATTCAATTCCTTGCTTTCCTTCTCATTTTCACCATTTTCGAGAATCCAATGTCGCATCTATAAGTTGTTGCGAGTGGGATCAATATTCTTAATGCGCTCTCCGATAGCAATGTATACTCAACTACAATCTGGGCCAACATACTACCAGTTGTGTGCTTTGGAGATCCAGCTGCAATTCGGTATCTTCGCGCACTCCTAGGAATCGTGCTTTAACTTCGATTTCAGTAAATGGAAACATCTCTTCATCCACTGAAAAGCATCTTATCACCGACATATACTTAGTTATATTCCAAATCTGGAAAATATTTGCTGGCTAGCCGAACAACCTCCAACGGGTGCCAGCTGGGTGGTTCGGATTAATCCCGTTCCAGCGAATAGTTCGGCGGCAGTGTTTCAGGACGTGGTGGGTTTTCGCCTGGCAAGCATTCTCTCTGTAAAAAGTCACAAAGGTCCGTTTAACAACACTACGACGTGGCGAGTGTGACTCGCCACTAAATGAAGTCCCTGCCTGTTCTCCTTCCAGAGGATTCCCAACGGCGGTGAAAAACCATCATGAATGCGAAATCAACCTCAGCGTGGCGTCGGACATATCATCATATATATATGGTTGGCGGCATCCGGTTTCGGATTTGCCTGTCTTGGTGGCCAGCCACAGGACGCCCGCGACTACATAGGGACCATGGATGGCTTGCGCTGCGCCAACCACAGCTCCAACCACACACCCCATATCCAGTGTAAACCCGCAGGAATAAGACCGGGAGGCATGCGGATGGGAACCACGTTTCATCAACGGAGCCGGCCCACACTCCTTCACAGGCAAACACAAGCACGCTGTATTTGGGGAATCAAGCGCACACAAGGCGGTGGCTGGACCGTAGTCCGCTCCACACTGAGTGCATGGAACCACTCTCGAGCCTAACACGGCCACAAGGACCGTACACCCCGTACCCTACAGCAACGACCAACTGTCTCCTTGAGCTGGTATGGACGAGGTAGTGGGTAATAGACAGGTAGACACCTTGTCAACATGTACATCAAGGCGCAGTCACACCGGTGATATCAAACAATAGCCAAACACTTGAGAGGGAGAGAGAAAGAAAATAACTCGATTAATGCATAGGGAAACGGTGACATAAACCTAAAATTAATGAGCATATGAAATAAGTTGCTTACAAACGAATCCTAGATTTTTTCACGAGGTCAGAAAGTATACTTTTACGGAAATGCCACGAACACGAAAATGTTATCGAAATTAACCACAGTTGGCTTAAGCGAGGTGTGCAAGTTAATGGAATAGAGTACAGGTAGACATTTATATGAGAAAGAAAAGCATTAAGACAAAATTGAAAACCCACCACCTGAAATAAAGAGACTTAGCATGCAAGCACGCGGTTAGTAAAATCGAATGCAGCGTACCTACAAACGCTGCGCCGGTTCTGCCTACGTTCTCTGCAGAACCCGTCGTCGCTTCGGTAGCAGCCCCGAGTGGACTCGTTCATGGCTCACTAAACCTGCCTGACTAAGGCAACCGCGACCGCATGTTCTACAGCACAATGCGCTCGATGTCGATGGAGAACAACCCATCGGTGCTTACCGCTTCCGCACTTGCCGCTTCTTCTCTGCATGTATGAGGGCTTTCTCCTGCACCTCAGCAACTGCCTTCATGATCAGATCGCGCCATGCACGCCGATCAACCGCCTTCGATTCCCATGATCTGCAATCAAGATTAGCACGTGAGAGGCTCACTTTAATCATGTCCTGGTAACGTAACTTTGGTTTCCCCACGAGCCGCTTCCCAATACTCAGCTGACCATATAATAGCTGATTCGGTATCCGTGTCGAATCCATACGGCTCACATGACCGAGTCATCACAGGTGTCTCAGCAAAAGTATGCAGTCCACTGCGTACACCCCACTTCGGTGCAACTCTTCCGTGTCTGCAACTCTGTCGCCCCAACCGATGCGCAAAATCCGTCGCAGACACTGCTGATGGAACCGCTTGAGATTTCGCACATCCCGCCGATACATCGTCCACGTTTCGCTGCCGTATAGAAGAACGGACAGCACCATGAATTTGTACACCATCAGCTTCGTGTCAATGGTAAGCTGATATTTGTTCCACACTCGGTACTCAAGCTTCCCGAATGCCGCGCTGCCTTCGACACGCGGATACGCAGCTCACTGTGTAGCTGCTGATCAGTCGACATCAAACTCCCAAGGTAGCAAAGCTGGAGGTGGTTTCTAATACTTCAGCACCAATGCTGATTTGCGGCAATATTGAAGATTGCACCTCCGGAGAAGGCTGAAATAGACAGACAGTTTTGCTTGTGTTGATGGTGAGCCCGAATTTGGCCGCTGTCGAAGCCAGAGCACTATTCATATGCTGCAACTCATCCGCGCTGTGTGAAAACAACGCACAGTCGTCAGCAGACAGCAACATACGGGTAGTTGTCTCATAGACTAGAGTTCTCGCACCGAAACGACGGATGTCCAGCAACCCATCATCAATACAGTGCTCCACAAGAATACCCTAAGCAGAAACCGCACCGAAAGCACAGGACATCATTGCATGAAGATATATATTAAACAGGGTAGGAACTAAGGCACAGCCTTGCTTCACACCAGAGACAACTGCAAAGTCATCCGAGGTCTCTGCACTCAGCTGCACCCGCGCTCGCATACCACTGTGCAGACATTCAATTAGACTTACAAACTTACGTGGGCAACCAAACTTACCCAACACCAGCCTCAATGCCTCGCGGTTCACCGTATCAAATGCCTTGGTGAAATCAACAAAAAGCGAGTACAATGACTGGTGTCGTTCTCTGCACTTCTCTTGCAACTGACGAGCCGCAAACACCATATCTATAGTGCTGCGACCCGAACGGAATCCGCATTGCTCTTCGGCCACGTTAGGTTCCACAACCTGACTGACGAGGCGGTTGAGCAGGATTCGGGCAATCACCTTGCTCACACAACTCAGCAAGTTGATGCCACGATAATTCGTGCAACATTACTTGCTCCCTTTACCCTTGTACAGTGGTAGCACAAGGGCATCCTTCAGCTCAGAAGGCACCTCCTCCTTAATTCATACACTTTGCACATAGTGATGCAGCGCAGTCAACAAAGAGGGTCCGCCGTGTTTCAATACTTCAGGCGGGATCCCGTCGGCTCCGGCACATTTGCCGTTTGGCAGCTGAGCAAATGCTACCTGCGTCTCATCTAGTGTGGGCGTGTCCGCCAGATTCACCTTCACATCGTGCTGCTCCAGGCCTTTCAATGTAGACCAGTCGATCTCTGAACGGTTGTTCAAGAGACAGTCAAAGTGATTTCGACAGGTGTGCATTATGTCTGCGGTCTGTGTGCAGGTAGCGCCTGAACTACCATGGATCAGGGTCCACAGCAGCTCCAATCTCGGTCCGTACACCGTCTGCAAGGAGTCAAAGAATTCCTTGTGTTGGCGGTGTTCGACGTAGAATTCCATCTGCTTCGCCTTCTCTGTCCACCATGCATTTTTAATGCGACGGAGCTCTCGGGTCAGTCGCCGTCGAAGTTTGCGAAACTGACTACTCTTTCTTAAGTCACTGGGGTCTGCAACATGTGCAGCAAATGCTACATTCTTCTCCGACACCAATGCGCCAGTCGTCGCATTGTTGTCATCAAATCAATCAGGCCGCTTACGGTTTGCGAGCCCGATGGTCTCCTGGGCAGCAGCTGTCACCTGGTCGCGAATGTGGTGCCACAGATCGCCCACTGTGGCCATGCAGTCCACATCACCACACAGGCGTGCAGCCATCGCCTTCTCCAGCTCAGTACGTTTCGCCACAGTACCGAGGGAGAGTATGTTAAATTTACGCCGATTCACGGCGGGAGTGCAATACATAGATTTATGAAAATATATGTACAGTTTGGTCCGCACCAACTTGTGATCAGTGCCACACTCAGCTCCACGCAGTACATGTGTCATGCGCACTTCCCGCATATCACGCTGGCGTACGATGACATAGTCGAGCAGGTGAGCATGACCACTTCGTGGGAGCGTCCAAGTTGCGACAGTACGCACACTCAATGCAAGCCGAGTGTTCCTGATCGTCAGGCCGTGAGTGGCACACAGTGAGAGCAGCCGGTCACCATTCGCATTCGCTGAACCAATGCCATGCGCACCGATAACATCTGTCCACGCCGATGCATCACGCCCAACGCTAGCGTTGAAATCACCCAGCAGAAATAGTCGGTCGCTCCTCGGCACAGACCGTATCACGGAGGATAGCTCAGTTTAGAACTGATCACGCGTGTCATCAGGATAACACATGGTCAGACCGTACGCGCTTATAAAAGTGGCAAACTTACCTCTTCCGAGTCGTAGACGAACAGTCATCAGTCGCGCGCTGATGGCCGTTGGTTCACCTACCAGCTGGCCATGGAGGCGATCGGATATGGCAAATCCGACCCCATGATCACGTGGTGCTGAGGCGGCGTTGCCCACCCGGTAGAATGTGTAGCCAGCACCTGCTTCATGCAACTTACCTTGCTCAGCGAGCCGGGTTTCACTGAGCGCCGCAATATCGATGTGGTAACGCGCCAGCTTCCATCGCGACGAGTGCAGTGCGTCGCTCCGGGCGCTCGCTGGAGTTCCGGTCCAATGGTGCGCGCAGGTTCCAGCACCCGATGCTGAGTGCTTTGCGCACAGGCATACGATTGCATTGATGGGCAATCGCACGCGAGGTGGTCGTTGTGCTTCGGAGGTTTGCTTGAGGGACTCCACCCGGAGCCTTTGGCTCAATATCCTGACCCACAAGGCAGTGGGGAGCAGATCCAGCTCGGCAATGTGATTGCAGAGACAGATTGGGGTTTGCTTGACGGCTGTCACACGCAGCCTTTGAGCTAATTGAACGATTCATATCTGTTTTCCGACCGTAGTATGATACACCTGCGACCATGGCCAGACACAGGTGGGTTATGGCGAGTTTGCACCAATTTGACCAGGGGCTGCCTGGCTTGAGGCTGGGCAGTAGCAAACCATTGAACACCCGGAGGTGTCCTCCCACCGTCAGAGACAATGCGTGGCACTCGTGCTCTACGCCAATCGAGCATTGAGAATATCACCCGTAACCTGTTGTCTCCCATGGCTAGGTTTTACAGGAAGTGGGCCATCGACCACTTCCTAGTCTCCGAAGAGGATGGACTAGGATACTGGCAGGGTGCCCACACCTGACAGGAGAACGACTCGGGTCCTCAGCCAAAGCCTTCGATTAAATGTACACCCGAAAGGCAGCGGGTCTAGCATATGGTCAGTTCACTGACTCATGCGGATTGGTGTCCTGGATCTTAGCAGGGAGAAGGGCGAAACCCAAATCCCACCCAGCGGTCACCACGAGGAGGCGCCCAGGACATGAGCAAATGGCACAACAGTAGCAGCAGTGGGTAGACCATCTGTCAGGATCTAGCCATCACCAGCTCAGCGCACCGTAGGCTCTCCCTCCATATATATATATATATATATATATATATATATATTAAATATATTATATATATTATATATATATATATCAGATGTTAAAGGAGTGTGGGCCCTCTCTGTTGAGGAAGCGTGGCTCCCATCCACATTCCTCTTGGTCTTATTCCTTCGAGTTTGCACTGGATGTGGGGTGTGTAGATGGATCTTTTTG
>CALYDF020000110.1:0-26318 GCA_944474145.2 Dicrocoelium dendriticum
TTGACATAACAGTGTATGTAAGTGTATGGGTGCATATATGTATGTATGTATACATGTTTGTAGGCAGTATGCCCCATGCTGAGGCTGATGTTGCATTCTTGATGCTTCTTCACCGCAGTTGGGCTAAACCAACTTACACATAAACTGCGTCTTTTTAAGCTGGATAAATTTCATTCCGCTTTATTTGGTTTGTTTTGCCTCCCTGAATAATGTTCTATTAACTGGCCACGTTGCTTACACTAATTGCGCTTATCTTCGGTAATTTTGTTGCGTTTGTAGCATTTGTGAGTAACTTGTGGACATTTCTTACTTATCACGGATTTGTTGCTGACCAACTTACTTCATATGGTAATTTAGCGAAGAGTTATGCCACCATATCTGTATGCATTATTGGATTTAATTTCAGCTTGTCGTTTAAATTGTATGGCTGTTGTTTGATATCCCTGGTATGGTTGCGCTTGATGTGTATGTTGACAAGGTGCCTACCTGTATGTTATCCACTACCTCGTCCATACTGGCTCCAGGAGACAGTTGGTCGTTGCTAGTGGGGACGGGGTGCACGGTCCTTGTGGCCGTGCTAGGCTCAAAGAGTGGTTCCATGCAGTCAGTGTGGAGAGGACTACGGTCCAGCCACCGCTTTGTGTGTGCTTGATTCCCTAAATGCAGCGTGCTTGTGTTTGCCTGTAAAGGAGTGTGGGCCGGCTCCGTTGATGAAACGTGGTTCCCATCCGCATGCCTCCCGGTCTTATTCCTTCGGGTTTACACTGGATATGGGGTATGTGGTTGGAGCTGTGGGTGGTGCAGCGCAAGCCATCCATGGTCCTTCTGTAGGCGCAGAAGTCCTGTGTCTGGCCACAGTGACAGGCAAATCCGAATCCGGATGCCGCCAACCATGTAGGCAGTTGCTGAGGTGCGGGAGAAAGCCCTCATGCATGCAGAGAAAAGCGGCAAGTGCGGAAGCGGCATGCACCGATGAATTGTACTCCATCGACATCGAGCGCATTGTGCTGTAAAACATGCGGTCGCGAGTGCCTTAGTCAGGCAGGCCTAGTGAGCCATGAAAGAGGTCACTCGGGACCACTGCCGAAGCGCCGACGGGTCCTTCAGTGAACGTAGGCAGCACGGGCGCAGCGTTGGTAGGCACGCTGAATTCGATTTACTAACCGCGTGCTTGCATGCTAGGTCTCTTTATTTCAGGTGGTGGGCTTTCGGTTCTGTCCTAATGCCTTCCTTTCTCATATTAATGTCTAGTGGGCCATGCGCTGTGCCATTTGGGGCCACTACAGAAGCGACGACGGGTCCTGCAGAGAAGTACGGCGAGCCGGCGCAGCGTTTGTAGGCACGCTGGATTCGCTTTACTAACCGCGTGCTTGCATGCTAAGTCTCTTTATTTAGGTGGTGGGTTTACAGTTTTTACCTTAATGCTTACCTTTCTCATATAAATATCTCCCTGTACTCTATTCCATTAATTTGCACACATCGCTTCAGCCAATTGTATTCGATTGCCATAACATTTTTGTATTCGTGGCATTCCGTGAACTATACTTCCTGACCTCGTGCACTTAGCTAGGATCCGTTTGTAAACAACTTATCACATATGCTATTAACTTAAGGTTTATATCACCGTTTCCTTATGCATTAATCGAGTTTTTCTCTTTTTCTTCTCTCTCTCTCAGGTGTTTGGCTGTTGTTTGATATCCCCGGTGTGGATGCGCTTGATGTGCATGTTGACAAGGTGCCTACCTGTCTATTACCCACTACCTCGTCCATACTGGCTCCAGGAGACAGTTGGTCGTTGCTGGAGGGGACGGGGTGCACGGTCCTTGTGGCCGTGCTAGGCTCGAAGAGTGGTTCCATGCAGTCAGTGTGGAGAGGACTACGGTCCAGCCACCGCCTTGTGTGCGCTTGATTCCCAAATAGAGTGTGCTTGTGATTGCCTGTGAAGGAGTGTGGGCCGGCTCCGTTGATGAAACGTGGCTCCCATCCGCATGCCTCCCGGTCTTATTCCTTCGGGTTTACACTGGATATGGGGTGTGTGGTTGGAGCTGTGGGTGGTGCAGCGCAAGCCATCCATGGTCCCTCTGTAGGCGCAGGCGTCCTGTGGCTTGCCACAGTGACAGGCAAATCCGAAACCGGATGCCGCCAACCATATGTAATTGTAGGCGGGAGAGCCTATTGTGCGCTGAGGCTGGTGTTGGCTAGATCCTAACAGATGGTCTACCCACTGCTGCTACTTTTGCGCCATTTGCTCATGTCCTGGGCGCCTTTACGTGTCGACCGCTGGGTGGGAGTTAGGTTTCGCCCTTCTCCCTGCTAAGATCCAGGACACCAATCCGCATGAGTCAGCTAACTGACCATGTGCTAGACCGGCTGCCTTTCGGGTGTTCATTTAATCGAAGGCTTTGGCTGAGGACCCGAGTCGTTCTCCTGTCAGGATTGGGCGCCCTGGCAGTATCCTAGTCCATCCCCTCCGGAGGTTAGGAATTGGTCGATGGCCCACTTCCCGTAAAACCTAGCCATGGGAGACAACAGGTTTACGGGTTATATTCTCAATGCTCGATTGGCGTAGAGCACGAGGGCCACGCATTGTCTCTGACGGTGGGAGGACACCTCCGGGTGTTCAACGATTTGCTACTGCCGGCCTCAAGCCAGGCAGCCCCTGGTCAAATTAGTGCAAACCCGCCAAAAACCTACCTGCGTCTGGCCGTGGTCGCAGGTGCGTATCCAATTACGGTCGCAAAACAAATGATACTTGTTCCAGAACCTCAAAGACTGCGTGTGACGGCCGTCAAGCAGATCCCAATCTGTCTCTGCAATCACATTCCTGAGCTGGATCTGCTCTCCACTGCCTTGTAGGTCAGGCTATTGAGCCAAAGGCTCCGGCGGAGTCCCTCAAGCAAACCTCCAAACCACCCACTGCCTTGTGGGTCAGGCTATTGAGCCAAAGGCTCCGGGTGGAGTCCCTCAAGCAAACCTCCGAAGCACAACGACCACCTAGCGTGCGATTGCGCACCAATGCAATCGTATGCCTGCGCGCGAAGCACTTAGCATCGGGTGCTGGAACGTGCGCACACTACTGGACCGGAACTCGAGCGAGCGACCGGAGCGACGCACTGCACTGGTCGCAATGGAGCTGGCGCACTACCACATCGATATTGCGGCGCTCGGTGAAACTCGGCTCGCTGAGCAAGGTAAGTTACGTGAAGCAGGTGCTGGCTACACATTCTACTGGGTGGGGAACGCCGCCTCAGCACCACGTGAACATGGGGTCGGATTTGCAATATCCGATCGCCTGAATGGCCAGCTGGTGGGTGAGCCAACGGGCATCAGCGCGCGACTGATGACTGTTCGCCTACGACTCGGAAGAGGTAAGTTTGCTACTTTTATAAGCACGTACGGTCCGACCATGTGTTATCCTGATGACACGCGTGAGCAGTTCTACACTGAGCTATCCTCCGTGATGAGGTCTGTACCGAAGAGCGACCGACTATTTCTGCTGGGTAATTTCCGCGCGCGCGTTAGGCGAGATGCATCAGCGTGGACAGTTGTTATCTTTGCGCAAGGTATTGGTTCAGCGAATGCGAACGGTGACAGGCTGCTCTCACTGTGTGCCACTCACGGCCTGACGATCACGAACACTCGGTTTACACTAAGTATGACTGATATAACAACTTGAACGCACCCACGGAGTGGTCACGCTCACCTGCTCAACTATGTCATCGTACGTCAGCGTGATATGCGTGAAGTGCGCATGACACGTGTACTGCGTGGAGCTGAGTGTGGCACTGATCACAAATTGATTCGGACCAAACTGTACATATATTTTCGTAAATCTATGTATTGCACTAACGCCGTAAATCGGCGTAAATTTAACATTCTCTCCCTCGGTACTGTGGCGAAACGTACTGAGCTGGAGAAGGCGATGGCTGCACGCCTGTGTGGTGATGTGGACTGCATAGCCACAGTGGGCGACCTGTGGCACCACATTGGCGACCAGGTGACAGCTGCTGCGGAGGAGACCATCGGGCGCGCAAACTGTAAGCGGCCTGATTGGTTTGATGACAACAATGTGACGATTGACTCATTGGTGTCAGAGAAGAAGGCAGCATTTGCTGCACATGTGGCAGACCCCAGTGACTTGGGGAAGAGTAGTCAGTTTCCTAACCTTCGACTGCGACTGACCCGAGAGCTCCGTCGCATTAAAATGCATGGTGGACGGAGAAGGCGAAGCAGATGGAATGCTACGCCGAAGGCCGTCAACACAAGGAATTCTTTGACTCCTTGAAGGCGGTGTATGGACCGTGATTGGAGCCGCGGAGGACACCGATCGATGGTAGTTCAGGCGCTACCTGCACACAGACTGCAGACATAATGCAGGTCTGGCGGAAACACTTTGACTATCTCTTGAACAATCGTTCAGAGATCAACTGGCCTACAGTGAACGGCCTGAAGCAGCACGATGTGAAGACGGATCTGGCGGATACGCGGACACTGGATGAGACGCAGAGAGCACTTGCTCAGCTGCGAAACGGCAAATGTGCCGGAGGTGACGGGATCCCGCCTGAAGTATTGAAACACGGTGGACCCGCGTTGTTGACTGCGCTGCACCACTTGGTGCAACGCGTGTGGATTGAGGAGGAGGTGCCTCCTGAGCTGAAGGATGCCCTTGTGCTATCACTGTACAAGGGTAAAGGTAGCAAGCAATGTTGCACGAATTATCGTGGCATCAACTTGCTGAGTTGTGTGGGCAAGGTGATTGCCCGAATCCTGCTCAATCGCCTCGTGAGTCAGGTTGTGGAAACAAACGTGACGGAAGAGCAATGTGGATTCCGTTCGGGGCGCAGTACCATAGATATGGTGTTTGCGGCTCGTCAGTTGCAAGAGAAGTGCAGAGAACGACACCAGCCATTGTACTCGCTTTTTGTTGATTTCACCAAGGCATTTGATACGGTGAACCGCGAGGAATTGTGGCTGGTGTTGGGTAAGTTTGGTTGCTCGTGTAAGCTTGTAAGTTTAATTGAATGTCTGCACAGTGGTATGCGAGCGAGGGTGCAGCTGAGTGGAGAGACCTCGGATGACTTTGCAGTTGTCTCTGGTGTGAAGCAAGGCTGTGTGTTAGCTCCTGCTTTGTTTAATATATATCTTCATGCAATGTTGTCTTGTGCCTTTGATGCGGCTTGTGCTTACGGTGTTCGTGTGGAGCACCGTATTGATGGTGGGTTGCTGAACATCCGTCGTTTCGGTGCGAGAACTCTAGTCTGTGAGATAACTATCCGTATGTTGCTGTTTCTGACGACTGTGCGTTGTTTGCACACAGCGCGGATGAGTTGCAGCACATGACTAGTGCTCTGGCTTCGACGGCGGCAAAATTTGGGCTCACCAGCAACACAAGCAAAACTGTCTGTCTCTTTCAGCCTTCACCGGAGGTGCAATATTTAATATTGCCGCAAATCAGCATTGGTGCTGAAGTATTGGAAACCACCTCCCGCTTCTGCTACCTTGGGAGTGTGATGTCGACTGATCAGCAGCTACACGTTGAGTTGTGTAATCGCGTGTCGAAGGCAGCAGCGGCATTCGGGAAGCTTGAGTACCGAGTGTGGAACAACCATCAGCTTAGCATTGGCACGAAGCCGATGGTGTACAAATCCATGGTGCTGTCCGTTCTTCTATACGGCAGTGAAACGTGGACGATGTACTGTCGGGATGTGCGATATCTCGAGCGGTTCCATCAGCAGTGTCTGCCACGAATTTTGCGCATCGGCTGGGGCGCCAGAGTTGCAGACACGGAAGTGTTGCGCCGAAGTGGGATGTATGCAGTGGACGGCATACTTTTACTGCGACACCTGAGATGACTCGGTCATGTGAGCCGTATGGATTCGACGCGAATACAGAAACAACTTTTATACGGTCAGCTGAGTATAGGGAAACAGCCTGCTGGGAAACCAAAGTTACGTTACCAGGACATGATTAAAGTGAGCCTCACTAGTTCTAATCTTGATCGCGGGTCATGGGAATCGAAAGCGGTTGATCGGCGTGCATGGCGCGATCTAATCACGAAGGCAGTTGCTGAAGTGCGGGAGAAAGCCCTCATGCATGCAGAGAAGAAGCGGCAAGTGCGGAAGCGGCATGCACCGATGAATTGTACTCCATCGACATCGAGCGCATGGTGCTGTAGAACATGCGGTCGCGAGTGCCTTAGTCAGGCAGGCCTAGTGAGCCATGAGAGAGGTCACTCGGGACCACTGCCGAAGCGCCGACGGGTCCCGCAGTGAACGTAGGCAGCACCGGCGCAGCGTTTGTAGGCACGCTGAATTCGATTTACTAACCGCGTGCTTGCATGCTAAGTCTCTTTATTTCAGGTGGTGGGCTTTCGGTTCTGTCCTAATGCCTTTCTTTCTCATATAAATGTCTAGTGGGCCATGCGCTGTGCCATTTGGGGCCACTACAGAAGCGACGACGGGTCCTGCAGAGAATTACGGCGAGCCGGCGCAGCGTTTGTAGGCACGCTGGATTCGATTTACTAACCGCGTGCTTGCATGCTAAGTCTCTTTATTTTAGGTGGTGGGTTTACAGTTTTTACCTTAATGCTTACCTTTCTCATATAAATATCTCCCTGTACTCTATTCCATTAACTTGCACACATCGCTTCAGCCAATTGTATTCGATTGCCATAACATTTTTGTATTCGTGGCATTCCGTGAACTATACTTCCTGACCTCGTGCACTTAGCTAGGATCCGTTTGTAAACAACTTATCACATATGCTATTTACTTAAGGTTTATGTCACCGTTTCCTTATGCACTAACCGAGTTTTTCTCTTTTTCTTTCTCTCTCTCTCTCAGGTGTTTGGCTGTTGTTTGATATCCCCGGTGTGGATGCGCTTGATGTGCATGTTGACAAGGTGCTTACCTGTCTATTACCCACTACCTCGTCCATACTGGCTCCAGGAGACAGTTGGTCGTTGCTGGAGGGGACGGGGTGCACGGTCCTTGTGGCCGTGCTAGGCTCGAAGAGTGGTTCCATGCAGTCAGTGTGGAGAGGACTACGGTCCAGCCACCGCCTTGTGTGCGCTTGATTCCCAAATAGAGTGTGCTTGTGATTGCCTGTGAAGGAGTGTGGGCCGGCTCCGTTGATGAAACGTGGCTCCCATCCGCATGCCTCCCGGTCTTATTCCTTCGGTTTTACACTGGATATGGGGTGTGTGGTTGGAGCTGTGGGTGGTGCAGCGCAAGCCATCCATGGTCCCTCTGTAGGCGCAGGTGACCTGTGGCTTACCACAGTGACAGGCAAATCCGAAACCGGATGCCGCCCGCCATGTAACTGTGTACGAATGTAGCTTGTGTCTTTTAATATGCCGCAGCATTTTTGGCCGTTTGGTATCCTCAGGAATATGAGCTTAAGCGATTGACGTCTGTGGGTTGGATAGCACTTTCCGGATATCCAGAGTTTATGGGCTGGCTAGCCGAACAACCTCCTCGTGGTGTCAGCTGGGGGGTTCGGGTTTTACCCGATCCAGCAAATAGTTCGGCGGCAGTGTTCCAGGACGAGGTGGGTTTCGCCTGGCAAGCGTTTTCCCTATAAAAAGCCACAAATGTCTGCTTAACAACACTGTGACTTGGCGTTCGTGACTCGCCACAAAATAAAGTCACTGCCCCGTGGATGTCCGGATAATTCTATCCAACCCACGGACACCGATCTTCTACTCGCATGTTGATGACGATACCAAATATTGGAGATTGGAGAAGCACAACTACAAGCACAAAATACACAGCTACATACACGTACACACGCAATGACATAAATGCATACCCCCCTACACAAAAACAAAATGCTATGGCAAACATATCGGATTTTTGCACATTCTTGATCACGCGTCGTTATGTCAAAATGATCATGCCTGTGGAGGCGTGCCTCACCTTGTTGAGGATAAAAGATTTATTTATTTATTTACTTATTTAGGTAATTGTGTATGAATTTGGCGTGTGTCTTTGAATGTGCCGCAGCATTTTTGACTGTTTGTTATCCTCAGGAATGTGAGCATAAGCGATTGATTTCTGTGGGTTTGATAGCACTTTCTGGATATCCACGGGCCAGTGACTTTAGTTTGTGGCGAGTCACATCCGCCACGTCGCAGTGTTGTTAAACAGACATTTGTGGCTTTTTCTAGGGAGAACGCTTGCCAAGCGAATACCCACCACGTCTTGGAACACTGCCGCCGAACTATTTTCTGGAACGGGTTAAACCCGAACCACCCAGCTGGCACCACGAGGGGGTTGTTCGGCTAGCTAGCACTGCGACGATGTGGATGTGACTCATCTCTAACCAGTCACGGCCCCGGCGTTACCCAACCAACCAACCACACTCCCTCCACGAAATTCTCTCACCCCTTCTCACACTGTCCACGTGATCAGTCACGACTGTACTGGCACATAGTCAAACTGGAATAACAGCTAGACATATGGTTGGCGGCATCCGGTATCAGATTTGCCTATCACTGTGGCCAGCCACAGGATGCCTGCGCCTACAGAGGGATCACGGGTGGCTTGCTCTGCACCAGCCACAGCTCCATTCACACACCTCATATCCAGTGTAAACCCGAAGGAATAAGACCGGAAGACATGTAGATGGGAGCCACGTTTCATCAACGGAGCCGGCCCACACTGCTTCACAGGCAAACACAAGCGCGCTGTATTTGGCAAATCAAGCGCACACAAGGCGGTGGCTGGACCGTAGTCTGCTCCACACTGAGTGCATGGAACCACTCGTCGAGCCTAGCACGGCCACAAGGACCGTGCACCCCGTCCCCTCCAGCAACGACCAACTGTCTCCTGGAGCCAGTATGAACGATGTAGTGGGTAACATACAGGTAGGCACCTTGTCAACATGCACATCAAGCGCAGCCACACCGGGGATATCAAACAACAGCCAATCACCTGGAACGACAAGATGAAATAAATCAAATCCAGTAATGCATACAGATACGGTGGCATAACTCTTCGCTAAATTAGCATATGAAGTAAGTTGGCTAGTAATGAATCCGCGATAAGGAAAATAGGTCCACAAGTTACTCACAAATGCTACAAACGCAACAAAATTACCGAAGATGAGCGCAATTACCGTAAGCGACGGGGCCAGCTAATAGAAGATCATTCAGATAGGCAAAACTAACCAAATAAACTGGAATGAAATTTATACAGCTTTAAGTGACCTAGTTTAAGTGTAAGTTGGTTTAACCCAACTGCGGTGAAGAAGCATCAAGAATGCAACATCAGCCTCAGCACGGGGCACATATACACTTCTACATACATGTATGAACTCTCAGCTCCAATGTTCATGGGTAACGTGCACCATGTTTAATACATTCCCCGACATGTAGCTGTAGCTTTAACATGCTCACACCTATATAGGCGTGTCTCGGATTACATGAGCATAAAGAATTTATTTATTTATGTCACACACCTAACGATCCTCCAACTTCTTGGGAAGAGTGAACTCTGTACAGTCTTATTTTCGTGGACACGATTCCTCACAATCCACAATCCAGGTCACTGCGTCTTAATTGCTGGCGCCCTGACAAGCCCAGATTAAGTAGGATTGCAAGCACCATGGACTGGAGTATACCGCAAACCTTGGAGCTTGTTAACGCATGGAAACACCCACGATCTGTGATGATGCCGCTCATTGAGCTGTTGGTTCCAAACTGCAAGAGCAGACCACCATCCAAAGGACCCCATGGATTGCTAAAGTAGTAAGACCACTACTGAAAAAAGACGAAAACTCTGAGATCATTGCAAGAGCACAGGACTGACATCAGGCTACTTAGAGTAAAAAGCTGTCAGACACCTATGCGCCCTGAAAAAACGAGACGAAAGACCACAGTAGCTGAGGTGTTCCCACCTCTGGCTGACGTGTTTAATGACGATGATGGACGGGCTATGGAAGCCCAAATCTGTCCCAAGAACCACTTTGCCTACTTGAAGCTAAATGCTAAAATGGGTGGTAGAATCCCCACTCTATCCTCTTCTAAGGCAAAATCGTTCTCTACGGCAATGATGAAAAAGCCACGTTCTTGGCTGCGCAACATTTTTCGGTCTACTCCGTGGAGTCGCTGTTGCTCAACCACTGTTTACCTGCACACTACTCTGCTATGGACAAAGTTGAAATTAACCCCGAAGTAGTCACTAAGCTACTCCTCGTACTGGACCCGAACTTCTTCCCAGGCTCAGTCTGATTGCACCCAGCTTCCTCCGAAGAATAGCTGAGTACGTCGCCGCCCCGCTCTGCGAAGAATTTTGGTAATTTCTCGTTGTCGACTGCCTACCCACGGGCTGGAAAGCATGTACCGTCCTGCCCAAGTACGAAGAAAAACCAACAGGCACCAGCCAAATACCGGCCAACATGACTGGCATCAGTTGTATGTAAAACCATAGAACGAATAGTCGTGCGCCCTACAGTTACACTGTGCAAAGCTAAACATCATCACACCTGCGCAACATGGCTTCCAGAGAGCACGCTCATGCATCACTAACTTACTCATCGCCAGGGAAATATTGACAGAAGCCAAAGCTGTCCGAAAACAGATTGACATTTTATTCATTGTCTTCAGCAATACCCTTGATAAAGTTCCACACGTAAGCCTGCTACGTAAATTGCAGGGAATTGGCATTACAGGAAATCTTCTCCCCAGCATTGCCGACTTATTAAGAGGTAGGCCAATACGCGTACAAGTGAACCAAACCCTCTCTGCTCCAGTGCCTATGACTAGTGGCATTCCCCAAGAATCAGTGATTGAACCGGGGCTCTTCAACCTGTACATTAACGAGTTGCAGATTGCACTTTCCACCGACTGCTTTGTCTACGCGGATGACTTCAAACTATGGTCAACAGTATTCAGCGTTGAGGATGCTGACAGATTACAAGAGGCTCTAGACCAGCTACATGAATGGTCCATGAAGTGGGAATTGCCAGTAAATCGAGATAAATTTGCTGTTCTCCAGGGGGTGGCACTGGCCCCTACGGTGCATACCACCTTGTTGGGTTTCTCCTCAGGAATACAACCCAAGAAAGAGACCTCGGGGTTACCCTGACTTCTGACCTTAGAACGACGCAGGACACATTGAAGAAACTGGCCACTGGAAGGAGACTGGTAGGTGCCTCAA
This sequence comes from Dicrocoelium dendriticum, assembly GCA_944474145.2. Taxonomy (NCBI): domain Eukaryota; kingdom Metazoa; phylum Platyhelminthes; class Trematoda; order Plagiorchiida; family Dicrocoeliidae; genus Dicrocoelium; species Dicrocoelium dendriticum. The sequence continues at coordinate 11,160 of CALYDF020000110.1, forward strand.
GAAGCTCATTTGCTCGAATGACTCCAGCGATGTTTCGACCTTTCTTCATTTTGCATTTCCTACAGTCGGAGAATAATAATAAAGAAATAAATATTTTATTCTCCAACTCATCGTGTCACACCAACTCAGGTATAATCAAAAATTTACGGACAATTATTTCGCGCAACAGATACGTTACAACGCGCTTAATTGGCTGTGGCCAAAAGTTGTAAAATTTGCAGAAACCTTCAAAGCATTCCTGGGGAGCAAAGGCATCATTGGTGTGCCGCGAAAACGGTTCCAAGTGAGCGTAGCGTAAATGAAAAAGCACAGTAGGTGGTGTGGGGACAGTAGATGAAGACCGAGTAACTTAGTTGAACGTGTTAGCAAAAGATTGAAAAATGACTGGTCGGTTCCAGTGTGTAATGGTTGGCAGGGACTTTATCCAGTGGCGAGTCACATCCGCCACGTCACCGTGGAGCCCGAGATGGTTTTGAGAGTAGGTACCAAATTGGTCGAGGAGTTACGGGTGCAATCGTACCCAAAGCGTCTACTTAGCTTTGGTATGTATTCAATGCACTACCGACGGCTTCGAGAAGACTTAATCCTAACTTACCGCATTTTAACAGGAAAGGTTGGAACGTACTTGAGCTGGCTATTTGGCTCGCTTAGGTTGTCTTGTCTTGGCAGTCATCCCATGAAACTACACAAGCCGCGTTCTGACCGGATCAGGACGGAAACGCGGTTATCGTGTAGAGTTATCGAGCGCTGGAACTCACTTCCAGAAGGTGTAATCAGTGAACCTACGGTTAAGGGTTTAGAGCGTCAGTTAGACGCAATTGGCTGGCAACACGAAACCTTTCCCTTCTCCTGCTCATATCCATTTTCAAACTTTTAGTTCATATTCTGTCGTTCTCTTCGCACTTTGGTGTTAATCTTCATTTAAATGACTTTCATTCCCCTTTCTCTCTCCCCCTTTATCGCTCAGAAAGCGAAGCTACCGGCTTTCACTTGTGGTGAATTCAAAGCCCCAGCGTCAAGATTCATAGTTGTTGAGAAGGCATTAGCCGAGCTTGCCTCACTTGCTTCGCTCAACTCTAAAGTGGATTTGATTATGAAATCCCTGAATATTGCGAAGGTGGACGCTGTAACGAACTGTCCTTCTGCTGTCAATCCAATCATTGACGAGGCGTTCATCCTAACGGACGCTCCAGTTCACGTGGATATAACTGACACCGATACCTCGGACGGCATTGTTGACCCGCCCCAAATGGAAGGCGAGTTACGGGCTCCTGGGCCATTGAAGAATAAGCGTAAGAGGGGAAGGAAAGCGCACAAACCGTCCGCCCCCAAACCGGAAGGTGAAAAAATGCTCAAGAAACAAGCGCCTGATTTGGAAACACCACCTAGTGTTGCACTTCCCTTAGTGAGGCAAGAGGTGCCGTCACATTCGGTCCCGCCGATTCGTGTCAAAAACCAGGTGGCATGGATGGTAGAGCATGTGATGTAAATACACCTCGTCGAGGCGATTCTTACACAGATAGCAGTGTGATTTTCAGAAACGTCACTGAATCCACTGCCGCTCTTCCCACCGAGCGCATGCTTGATGAACTTTGTTGGCTTAAAGTTTGCGTCATCAGACTTTTATCACCAGGTTTCCCTGGCGTTAATGTCAGGAAGCTCATCAGATTGGGGAATGCTCCGGTTGGCCAACCAAATCCTTGACCGCGTCTGCGTAGGGTGGTCTAATCCACCCCAGAAGAGCGCAGGGCCTTACTGAGATTTGCCTTTAAGCTCAAAGGTACCAACGCTAGTGTGCAACCAGACCTTCCGTTAGCGGATAGGTTAAAGTTCAAGGAAGCCGTCAGAAACCTAAACGCTCGGCGTGCAGCTGGTGAGCAAGGTCTCCGATTGGTGGATTTTCAGGCGATCAGCCGGCGGTCCTTTTCCGCCCTGCCAGCACCTAGTCTACTTGCGCACGACCCAGGGCTGGTCGTGCCAAAGCCCTCCAAGTAGTACGTAGTAACGTGCGTAACCTGAGGAAGAAGATGTGCGAAGTAGGTCTGCTCGTAGACAAATCTCGTCCAAATATACTTGCTTTCACTGAAACGTGGCTGTCTGAGGAAATCACAGATGGCGAAGTATATGTGCCTGGCTACGCACTGTTCCGCGCTGACCGCTCCACTGGCCGTCAAGGGGGTGGTGTAGCTCTTTATGTGGGTTATCACATCGACGTATTTGGGACCGGGGTTTTTCAGTCTCTCGACAAATCTGTTGAGACTCTCGCAGTCCTGATTTGCGCTTCCTCGGTTCAGGTTACGGTCGTGTTAGTGTATAGAAGCCCTATGTGCACCACCAAAGGAATCATTGAGTTTATACGCACTCAGTCTGCAAACAAGTGTTTGGCGCTGGGAGACTTCAACTTCCCAGAGGTTTGTGGGATGATCTATCTTGCACTTCGACTCTGGAATCGTTCGGTACAGAACTGCTGGACTTGACGCTGCAGGTACCACTACCCCAGTTCGTGGACCTTCCCACTAGGTACATGAGAAATCAGCAGCTCTCCATCCTAGATCTTGTTTTTGCTATGTCACTTGACTTTGTAAATGACATTAAATACGACACGCCTCTTGGCGCTAGCAGGCACGTTTGCTTGTCATTCCAGTGTACCCTTATCGGGCCTCGCCAAGCTACCACCAGTCGGTATGCGAACATTTGGGCCGCGGACTTCCAAGCGATGCGGGATAAAGCTAGGTCATCGCCTTGTGTGATATCTGAGACCAACATTGTTCGCATTGCCTGGGAAAAACTTAAGGCTCACCTCGTCGACATTTCTGTACCTCACTTCCCACTGGTAAAAAGGAGGGAATCGAGAGCGCAGCCTCCGTGGATAGATTCCGCGGGGAAGGGCCTGCTAAAGAAGCGGTCTAGACGTTGGCGAGCGTACCGAACAGCTTCGTCGAACAGCACGTTTGACAAGTATCGGTTGGTTCGAAATGAGTGCGATACATACTAGGTTGGCCCGGCTTCAGTATGAAAAGGGTTTAGCTAATACTGCCTCGCAAAATCTCGAGCAATTCTTCGCTTACGTTGAACGACGCTGTGGTGCAAACTTTCCCATACCACTATTGTTTCGAGGAGATAGGACCCAGGCTTATAGCGACTATGACAAGGCATGCGTGCTTGGTGAGCAATACTCAAGCTTCTTTGTCCACGAAACAAATACACCATGCAAAGAGGCAGCTTCAAGAGTCTCTGAGGACTGTTGTCTGGATAAACATCCTGTAACTGAGTCCCAAGTTCTCCGGTTGCTAAGAGAGGTAAATCCAACTAAAACTTCCGGGCCAGCTTCCGTTCATCCAAAATTGTTACACGAATTGGCAGTGGACCTCTGACTTGTGTGTTTTTAAAGTCACTCAACAGCTGTATCTTGCCTACCGAATGGAAAGACGCTGTTGTCTGCCCGATTTTCAAGTGGGGTGTCAAAGACCTACCGGCTAATTACAGGCCTGTCAGCTTGACTAGCGTGGTCGTTAAGTTACTTGAAAAATTAGTACGAGATACAGTGGAGAACCATTTAAATGGGCTTAACCTGTTTTGCTTCGAGCAACATGATTTTTGCAAAGGATTTTCGTGTCAGACGAACTTGCTGGTAGCTCGTGAGAGCTGGGCTGAAGCCGTAGACGTTAGACATGCGGTAGGTGTGTTGTTCATTGACTTCGTCAAGGCCTTTGCCACTGTCCCCCATTCGCGACTCTCACTGAAGTTGATGTCGTATGTAATAGCTGGTCGCGCTCTCCAGTGGGTGTCCACTTTTCTGGATGGACGGGGACAATGTATTCGTGTGGGAAGCAGTCTTTCGTTTCGACAAGCTGTACTTAGCGGCGTTCCGCAAGGCTCTGTCCTAGTTCCGCTGCTTGTTTCTGTCAACGTGAATGACTTGCCGGAGGAGCTTGAGGTACCATCGCTCTTATTTGCTGTTGACTTAAAGCTCTGGAATATTGTTGGTATCCCTGGAGGCCCTGTGGCTCTTCAACGGGCTCTGGATAAACTCTGGGAATGGTCGGTCTTGTGGTTGCTGCCCATAAACCGAGCAAAGTGTTCAGTGCTGAGTATCGGAGCGTCTGCTTTCTCCACAAGTTATGTGCTCGATGGGAGTGAACTTCCTCACGTGACTCCTCAGGTTGATCTGGGTGTCGTCCACTGTTCCACACTACACTCTGGCAACAAGTGGAAGAAGGCGGCTAGTAAAGATTTCCGGATGTTGTGATTTATCCGGCGTTCTTTTTGGACCCTAACCGCTGATGCGTTTGTGAAGCTTCTCTCAGCATTTGTGCGACCCCACCTAGAATATTGCGTCCAGTCCTGTCCACCATGCCTTGTCCTGGACAAAATGGCACTAGAAAGGGTGTTGCGTGTCGGTACTAGGTTGGTCAAGGGATTACGAGGGCAAACGTACCCCGAACGCCTACTTAGTTTGGGGATGCAGTCAATGCACTGTCGAAGGATTAGAGGGGACCTAATCCGAACCTACCGTATTTTGACTGGGAAGCTTGGCCCTGCTTTGTCCATGCTATTTAGTCCTGCTAGATTATCTGGTCTTTGCGAGTATTGTATGAAGCTGGACAAACCGGGGTCCGATCAAGTTAGAGCGGAGACACGGTTATCACGTCGAGTCATCGAGCGCTGGAACCTGCTTCCAGAACATGTTGTCAAGGTATCTACGGTTAAGGGGTTTGACTGTCAACTAGACGCTCTTGGGTGGCAACACGAAACTTTTCCTTTTTCCTGACTAATTCCCATCGTCATACTTCGATTCTATTTTTCTTTACTTTTCCTCGCCACTGGTATTACTCTCTTTTTTAATATGATTTCCTCTACTCTCTTACCGTCGCTTTTTCTTCCTCTCTTACTTAACGTAACTGACAGCTGGGACAGCTGATGTAAGGAACGTGGGCATTAAATTGGTGGACCAGGGTATTTTTCGAGTGTTTTCCTTTTAGACCTTTCAAAAAGTCGGAGCACCCCTATCAACTCTTGGATGGACGACCCGCGCAAGAAGGAACACTTACGGGATTCATCCTATCGTTCCAGTCCCACTTGACCTTGACCTTGAACCTAAGGTCAGCTACAGCATCCTTATTTATGGACTGATTTCTTACATGTGGTTAAGCCCTTTCCCGGGAGGGACCGCTTAACGATACGCGCGATTTCAAAATCGGGGTGATGCCTCGAGGTACAACTGATCTACGGATCTAGGAAACTATGGTGAAAATGTGCCAAATAAAGGCAGAATATTATGTTTCAGCAGGCCTAGATACTCAAAAATCATCTATGTGTGATATATTAGGCTAAATAAAAAGTTCGTAATTTTCGTAAAAGTAGAAATGGAATACAAAAGAGGTGCATTAATTTCAGTTTGAAAATGAAAAAGGAATGCTTGCAATGGGAGGGCAGCGTATGACGGTTTATTGGTGCACGGTAACAAGTACTTATAGATGGCAACTGTATGTATGATTTTGCACGTCTGCGCTTGTCCTTATGTGTATGTGTCATTAAAAGTGGTAACGTAAATGGGAATCGAAATAGCTTGCTATATATTGCATTAAAGAGTGCATTAAATTACGGATGCACGATCCTAGGAGTGAAAGGCTGTATGTACAAGTGTAATTATATATATATATATATATATATATATATTATATATATATCCTTGCAGAGGTAACATAGATGTTAGTGCATCGACACATGTGTTAAAGGTGCACACATTTAAGTATATTTATTGAAACGTACATCTAAGTATATCTTGTAATATTCTAGTTGACAATGGATTGCGATGAACTCGAGAAAAACTAGCTGCTAATTATACAGATGAACATGTTTATGTGATTTTACATGTTGAAATATGGTGATTAGCGTCGTTGGAATGCGCGTTTTATGGATAACATTACCTAATTAACATAATAAATGTTAGCTGAAATTTTTAGGGTACGTAAATGTATGACTTGGATGAAGCACATGCAATCACACTTTGATCAATGAGGAAGTTGTAGAAGTTATGAACGTAGATGGGAATAAATTTATGCACGTATAGCACACATTTACGCATGAGTACGTATTACTGTGTATTCCTGCGAAGGTGACGGTTGCATATTTTGGCCATGTTAATGTGTCATTTATCGCATTAATGTGCATACTTTACTGGACCCATGGACTGCGTTCGTTGCCGTTATGCATAGAAAGAGAATATAACTACGGTAATGGTAGCGTAATCATCAACTATGATACTGTGACGCATTGCATGTTTCCACCATCGGAAATTCAAGCTGCGTTATAAGAGTGTCCATGCCCCGATAGGGAGAAGTTATTATTAACTGGATTGAAAAGTATGTCATTGGGCTGCACCAGCTTCCATGAACGGTTGTCAATTACTACAAATACGTCCCATTAAATGTGCGGCAATAGCACCAATCGGGAAGCAATATGCGTACACGAAATAATGTGCTTTATACAAAACAAACCAAACGTAATCGACGAAATGCACATGTAGTTATCAATGGTAGAGATTCCGGGTCATGAATGTTTAATATACGTTAGCATGTGAATAAGCGGTTGAATTCTGCATGCATTCGTCGGGACTTCTATTAGCGTTAAACTGGAAAACGGGGTGAATATGCCTCTGTTCACGGTTCTAGAGCAGCAGATGGCATGCGGCGGTAATAGGCTCATAGAAAACTCATCTGTGCTGCACTAGTTTTTTGAAAATGCAGTATTATCCATTTGTCACGGCTCTGCGCACAGCTTGGCGGACAGGCGGTAGATGCAATGAATATACATATCGGTTTACCGCATTTATGTTCATGATTTTGCACAGCTGCCATGTATTACCCGACGTGGTAGTTGTCTTGTATTAAGGCTAATTGCTAAGGCAACAACCATACAGGGTAGCGTTCTAGGTGATAAGCAGCGGTGGATGTAAATGGTTCCGGACATAGGGAAAGCCGAAGCAATAAGCCTGACGGACGTTTGGACCATTCAGAAATATTCATCACTAGGTGAGTGAGCGTATATGTAGCTCTGAACACACCAAGGGTGAACACTGAGAAATGGTTTGCCAAGCCTCATAGAGGCCGCGGTGACAGTTCGAAATCAATGGATACGGTACATTGGATAAACGAACACGTAAGACAGTATAAATATGTACTATTGTTAAAAAGAAATGCTACATGAAAACATCTCGTGTGTAAAATACGCGGTGATTAACACACGCATGGAGTTCTGCATTACTCCGGAAGCGAAGAGACTGTCAGAGTAGTCATGCATACGAAGGGCATATGCGCCCGTTTTAAAAGCCACACGCTACAGATTAATACACCAAGCTGACGTGCACTAGAAGTATTTCTGCTGTGGCATACGTGAAGTGGAGGCGGACCAGTACTGGCCGATCACTGAAGTAGGCACCACGGATAGACAGGGGTTCTGAAAGCGAAAAGTGAATAAGCAATGCACTTACCACAGAGGTTCGACGGAGTACATAGGCGGCAGCACATGTTACATGTAGGAAAAGTAGTAGAGGCGGACCACTCCTCACGGATAGACAGGGGTATTGAAAGTGCAAAGTGAGCAAGCAATGAACTTACCAGAGGTACTACGGAGGATATACGCGGCAGCACATGTTACATGCAGGGAAAGTGGTAGTGGCACATCACCCATTTAGGCATCACTGATAGACTGGAGTTGTAAAATCCGCATTAGGACACAATACACTTACCGCGGGTGAAAGGAAGTACGTAGCGGCGGCAACCGTGACCTAGAGCCTGACCAGAAGTGGCGGATCAGTCATCCAGGCATCGCGGATACACAGGAGTTGAAAAACCAATTGTTAACAGCAAATAAACTTGCTGGAGGTGCAACAGAGTATCTATGTTGCAGGAAATGTTTCGTGGAGGAATACCATTAATGACGCATATGTCAGAGATACACAGGTGTCCTAAAAGGAAATAGTGAAGAGCCAATGCACTTTCCGGAGTTGCAACGGAGTACAGAGGACGCAAAGGATACGTGTAGGCCAAAAAGTAGCGCCGGAGCACCTATATAGAGAGCGTAGATACACAGCACTACTAAAAGCTATTTATTAACAGTGGACATACTTACCGGAGGTGCAACGGACAAGCTAGCAGCCGCAAAGGTGACGTGGAGGCGGACCAGCATTGGCGGATCAACCACGTAGGCAGTATGGATACCCAGCAGTACTAAAAGCTAATTATTAACAGCGGATACACCTACCGGACGTGCAACGGACTTGATAGCGGCGGCAAAGTTGACGTGGAGGTGGACCAGCAGTGGCGGATTAACCATATAGGCAGCGCAGATAGAGTGGTTCTATAAATGCCGGCCGAGGGGTTCTATCAATTCACTTCTTAACAGCGGATATACTTACCGGAGGTGCAACGGACAAGCTAGCAGCCGCAAAGGTGACGTGGAGGCGGACCAGCAGTGGCGGATCACCCATATAGGCAGCATGGATATACAGCGGTTCTAAAAGCCACTTATTAACAGCGGATACACATACCGGAGATGCAACGGACATACTAACCGCTGCAAAGTTGACGTGAAGGCTGACAAGTAATGGCGGATTAACCATATATGCAGCGCAGATGCACAGGGTCTCTAAAAGCCACTTGTTAACAGCGGATACACTTACCGGACGTGTAACGGACATGATAATCGCGGCAAAGGTGATGTGGAGGCTGAACATAGTATAGGCTCCCGTAATGAGAACGGTGAGCGGTTACTTCATTTGCTGAGCGTTTAGTGGCTATTACAAGCCTAGTTCACCCTGGCAATGTAATGGATGAAAAGTGTTCCGAGACTTCCATGCGTTTCCTCAATGCTATTAGTACTGAGGTCATGGGCCGGATAAAATGCCTCACAGAGGTAGTGGTATATAATGTACCTGACCGTTTAAAAGTTCACACCATCAAGAAGGTACTGATGGATATCTGCGGTCTAGAAGGTAATGTAATCAGTTGCGCCAGACTGAGGAAAAGGGCTATTAAAAACCAATGTCCCGTGCTATTCAGGTTTGATACAGAGCGTTCGGCCCGTAAATTTCTGTCATACCAAACAGACTTCCGGTCGCGCACAACTTTTGTCCAGTTAAAATTAGTGAACGCAAAGACAGCCATACAACGCCGTTACGAAAAGCTTTCTGCATCCAAGCCTACTACTCCCACTGTTGGTGCTGCTTATTCCGCTATCATGTACAATAATGCAATATGCTGATCATGCCCAAAAAGGCGTGTCTCGCTTTGTCGAGAATAAAATATTTATTTATTTATTTATTTATTTACTAATGAGAGGACCCCTGGAATATCTTCTAATCCTCTGCAGGATTTTGTCACCCCGGTGGCCTCCCACATAGTTGATTTAGATGTCTCAGAGGATGTAGCTCAGGGTGAGATCAAACAAATGGTACAAAACCATTGCTCGGTGGCAGAAATGCTAAAACTGGAGGTTATGGGTACCCAAGACCCCAAGCGACTTTGGGAGATAAGTAGTTGTCCTGAGAAGAAACCCGGGACTTGTTCGCCTACATCCGAGTTTCCACTCGGTTGTACAGATCATCCCAATGGACCAGGAGGGCAAGTCGCAGCGGCATCATTCTCAAAGACGATCAACGCAGCAAGCAGCGCCTTGCCACTCGAAGTACCCCAATTTGGTCGGCGAGCATCTAGTATGTCACCTGTCTGGAACCGACACACGCTGGCTCCTCCAACTAAACGGCCTCGCGAGCAAAATTCACCATACTGCTCGCCTGCTACGGCCATACCATTCATTTCTGCGTCAGAAACAGCCAAGCCGGAAGCCGCACTGCATACGGGTACCAAAGGAAGAAATACTACGTTTAGTACTATTGAATTTAACGTTCCTGATGAAACATCTTTGGAAGTGCTCAGGAGCTGGATTCTTGAGGTCAGTGGAATCCAAAGAAACCCACTAGAGGTTGTGCGACTGAACAAAAGAATAAGTAAATTCGCGGCACCACTCGAATTAAGTACTAGGGACGAAGCAACTCTCCGAAGTATAATGACAAGTTGTGAAGAGCTGCGTAATGGAGCAGAGCTGAAACAGCTATATTTTGGGCCACTGAGAGTGAACCGACGTGGGGGCCCATCACACTTCGAGCCTAAAGATCGGGTTTCTCACACCCATAGTGATCAACAGGTTCCCATTCTATTCTCGTCACAGAAGCCACACACACGTGAGCTTGAACCAAAATTTCCACCTGAAGCGACGATGGCACCCAGAGCCAAACGGCTCCGCGTAAGGATGACTCCGAAAAAATCACCGAAGGCAGCTACCAAAACCTCATACACTCATGAAACAGCAAAGCGTGAGGCCTCCCCCCAGCCGACATCCGAAGGGGGTATTTGGCCGTATACTACCTAGGTACTTAACGTACCCGAGGATCTTTCTTTGGATGCATTTACGAGAGCTATCCTTGCAGTATTTGGTTTAGCAACACGTTCGGTACGTGTTGAGAGGCTACCTAAAAGAAGCAGTAAATTCCCTGCACCGATCAAAATATATTTTAAGGATGTAGCAACTTTAAATACCGTCGTAACAAACTTTGAACAACTACGCAGTGCAACCATGATAAATCAACTTTTTCTCAAACCGCGAAAGCTAGCGGTAATGAAAATAGCCCGCGGTAACAGGGAAACAATAACACATCCCATATCCACACACCGGACTTCCGCAGCTAGTACATCACCCAATACTATTCAAGGTTCATCTCACCATGTTCCAGATAGTCCAGACTCTGGAATACCTACCTTATCCCACCGGTTGTTACCGCCACAACAACTACCTGAGCGGGCAAATTCCCTTCTTTCTACACCACATCACGCGCCTTTTTTATCCCAGGTAGGGATGAGCCGCGACAAGCTCATCCCGACACCCAATACGTCACCAACGAAAAGCACGCTCTTGCTTCTTTTGACCCAGTTCCTACAGCTTCTACAGATGGCCCAGTAGCTCTTCGTGCTCCCTTTATGTCATCCATAAAACTGGGAGACACTGGCCAACTTTTCTTCATTATACTCATAAATGCCAGGTCGTTGAACAACAAGATGCATATTCTACGCCCTTTGGCTGTTCTTGCTGCACCTGATGCAATACTAGTCACCGAAACATGGTTTGGTGCCTTTACGTTCGATGATTCCTTTTTCATTCAAGGCTACCAGCTGTATACACATTCGCGTACACACAAACGAGGTGGAGGGTGTGCTATTTATCTGCAGCAAAATTTCTCTGCTAATATCGAAGTCCTAGATAACACCGAAATATTGGACTCTATATGGATAACGGTTGATGCCATGGGACCCAAGTTACTACTTGGATGCATTTACAGGGCTCCTGATACATCACCTGTGAGTGACAAAGCGCTAATAACTACTTTTGAGCTAGCTGCGAGCCATCCATGTGCATGCAAGCTTGTGGCGGGCGACTTCAATCTTCCTGAAATCCAGTGGTTTCCACCCACTGCCCCAGCGAAGTATAGTGGGCTATTAGCCTGCATCCACTTGGGAGGATGGGTGCAGCATGTATCAACGCCGACCAGGTCTAAACACCTGTTAGACCTGATATTTACACTGGGTATATCCAATATACGTGCATCTGTAGGCCTAGAGTTTCCGGGAAGCGACCACAGAGTGGTATACTGCTCGATGTTTGCAAACATCCCGGCAATCTGTACGAGTAGCTCAGAGGCCATTGAGACATACCGGCCGATAAGCTCCATAGACTGGCCCACATTTGCCACGATTATTCGAGCAAGGAACTGGGAACAGTTCTTTCTGTCCGACTCCCTGGAGCAATCGTCCGCAATATTTTATGGCGAACTGCATTATTGTCTAGACCTATTAGCTCCATTTACTCCTTTAAATAAAAATTCAGGAAAAATTAGGAGGCAAACTAAGCTGCATGCAAGGTTAAGGCAACTACGACGTTCCTACTACAAGACGTTCAACTTTGCGCATGTGCTGAGAACCAACGAGATTGCCAGCCAGCTATCGTCCAGGTCTGTATTGAGTAAAACATCCCAAGAAAGAGCAGCCATGGCCAGTGCAAACAAAGCCAAGCACCTCAGCTGGCTGCTGCGTTCTCGCACTCCTCATTATGGAGCAAAGATCACTTCCATACGCGTCGGCCCTTGCAAAGCAAGTGAAGATCCACGGACTATATGTGAGATGTTCAACTCTTACTTCAAAGAGTCCCAGTGTGAAGAACTGTCCTCGGTCACTACTGAGCTGGATGTGTCCACAAACCAGCTGCTCTCCACGGTTCAGTTCGATCTAAAAGGCATCCGTTCCGCCATCAAAACCATAAAACCATCCACCAAACTTGGTCCTGATGGAATTCCACCCATACTACTTAAGGATGGGGGCGATGACCTTTCCATACTCCTCTTGAAACTCTTCACACTCTCTATGGAGAAGGGCCAATACCCATTGGCTTGGAAGCACTCTGTCATCACACCGCGCCATAAAGGTGGCTCCGGACAGGAAGTCAGCAACTACCGACCCATAAACCACACATCTATTCTCTCACTTGTGATGGAGAAATTGGTTACGCATGCGCTTATGGCCTGCTTGAATGCAGGAGGCCACGTTAGCAGGTCACAGCATGGTTTTCTAAGCGCACGATCCTGCGCAACCTGCCAGCTTGATTTTCTCAACCTGGTCACTGGCGCGATTGATTCAGGTCTGGCGATTATTACGCTATACCTCGATATGCAGAAGGCGTTCGATAGGTTCCCCTATAAACGCCCATTACATAAGCTCAAGACTTACGGTGTAGTCACCCCTCTGCCTGACTGGCTTAAATCCTACCTAACCGGGCGTACGCGGTCCGTGAAGGTAGCACACTTTGAGTCCATCCCTGTCACAGTTTCCAGCGGTGTTGTGCAAGGCAGCGTGCTTGGACCAACCCTGTTTTTGATTTATGTGAACGACATCTGTAGCAGCCTGCGCCGTGGTCGCCCATTCCTCTTTGTCGACGATATAAAGGTCGTATATGTCTTTCCACCAAGCGCTAAAGTATCCGCACTACAAGAGATCCGTGAAGACCTGAAGACCTTAGAGTCGTGGTGTCAAAATTGGCAAATGACATTCTCTGCTGATAAATCTAGTATTCTAACCCACAAATGCTCCATATCGGATGGTGCGTTTACGTTGAATGGTACGCCCATCCAACTAAAAACGTTAGCTACTGACCTAGGTATTCGCTATTCTATGACCCTCAACTTTTCAGAGAATGTGCAGTATCAGGTAGCAAAAGCACGCAGAATGGTCTTCCACATAGGCCGCCACATTAACTCGGCTGAAGCACGGTTGGAGCTTTACCGCAGTCATGTTCGTCCGCAGCTGGAATATTGCCCCTTTATCTTCAGTAATTTGCGGAAATCAGACCGCATATTGCTCGAAAAGGCTCAGCGGCGGTTTACCAAAATAGTAGCCCCACAAGGCCCAGCGCTTACTTACCTACAGAGGTGTAACCATCTCAAACTCCAGCCTCTATGGCTGCGGCGCATTATCTTAAACCTGTGCTTCTTACATAAGTTAATATACCAAGCGGTGCACAGTGATATCCCCAGCCTGACACTGAGAAGAGGATCAGAATTCAACCTCCGAAACAAGCACTGCACAGTTGCCCCGCTGCCAGCGAGGAAGAAACTACGTTCACGTTTCTTCCTTGTCGCTTATGTAAATATCTGGAACAAATTACCTTCACAGCTGCGGGAGATTCACAATCCACAGGCTTTCAAGCAGGAGGTACGAAAGTTTATGTGCCTGGATAACATAAGACGCCTTTTCAACATCTGTGATTCTGATGACAACCTTTTTGAGACCGGCCCCGATGGGGCATAGATCACATTTTGGTCAGCTCTAGCGCAACTTTGTATTGCGCTCAACTAGGCTCCATGACAGGAGCATCTTGGGCTCACAGGTCCTCCCCATACTTTGCGGTCCCTGTCACACTACGTGAGAGATCTTGGCCCGATCAGTTGCACGCATCTTACAGATGTTAGGACTGCTAATCCGACCACAAAAGGTATTCAGCCTACCCCAGTAGTAGCTGAGCGCTTTACTGGCTCCCACCGACAATTAGTTAAATGGGAAGTCTTGAAATAGTAGACGCTACCGCAAAGGCAACCTGGAAACACTAATCGGTAGCTCAAACCCTTTGAAAGCTCCTTCTCGACGCCCAGTTTCTTACTGCTCAACAGATCAGCACGTAAAGCAGCCTAGTACTATTGAATGGGAGCATCGTAAGCCTGTAGGCACTGACCAGGTAGGATATTGCATAGCAATGGGGAAGCAATCCGAACGGACAAACTTTACTTCACTTCTCCCTTCTCTTCTACACTTTGGTTCCTTCGTCTCCATCTTTACCCCTTAGTATTTTCCAAATACCTAGTCCACTAGGTCTCTTGCGAATACTTATACTTGTGACCCATGAGTCACGTCTACTAAAAACATTTTAACAACATTAAGCCTCATGTGAAATGCCAGGTTCTAGCGTTGTTGCCCTAATTGAAGCTTTTTCATTAAGTCTGAGCACTAGTTACTATAGTCAGCAGTTTCCAAACACTATCAGTAGGTAAGCCGCAAAATAAAAAATATATCTTTCTTATTGTTGACAATGAGCGCACTTAAAAGTTCTAGACCCAATAATCAGACATTTTGCTCTCCACTTATACTCTCTTGGCCCCATATACTTAGCTTTATCTGGTATACATGTGCCTTTCGCTATTGTCAACACTAGTAGACAGGCATAATGAAAACCAGATCCTCTTCTTTAACTGCTTTTGCTCGTAAAACACTCGCACTACCAGATTTCAGTTCACTGGCACGAAAGCTAACCAACGACAGAGAGGCCCCTGTCACACTGGCTGGCTGGAGCACCAGAAACTTTCCATCACCACTTTTCTTATCTTGGCCGTCCGTGTGTCATTTTTCTTTTAGCTGGCTCCAATGCTTACCATGCGCTATGCGTAATGGCGGGTGAACGACCAGCTCCCAATGGTTTTTGTTACTATTCTACACCTGATTTACCTTAGCGCTCTTTGCTTAGGGTGCTAGAACAGCTCTTGCAAGGAAAATCACAAAAGAA
>CALYDF020000110.1:26817-46751 GCA_944474145.2 Dicrocoelium dendriticum
TCCATCCCGGCACCAAACTCCTCGTCACCCAACTACCAACTGCAATGTCTTCTCACCCACTTCCTACAACTACTGCAGATAGCGAAGTAAGCATCAACGGCTTCGTCTCGTCATGCGTAAATCTAGTAGACCCCAAGTGTTCTTTCTCACTTCTACTTATAAATGCTAGGTCCCTAAACAATAAAATGCATATCTTGCGTCCGCTGTCTGTCCTCGCCAACCCTGATGCTATATTTGTCACGGAAACATGGCTTTCCCCTTATGCTTCAGGGGATGACTACTCACTTCCTGACTACCAGCTGTTTATGCAGTCGCGTGCTCATAAACGAGGGGGCGGGTGCGCCGTTTATGTTAAAAATACTTACCCAGCAAAAATTTCCGAAATCATGAACGCGGCTGAGGCGATGGATTCAGTATGGATAACGGCTGACATCCTGGGATCCACGATATTATTTGGGTGTGCTTATAGACCACCTGATACCTCAGTTAAGGGTGACAAGGCACTTATGGATGCTTTTGCGCAAGCGTCAACTTTTTCCTGCGATTACAAGCTCGTTGCAGGAGATTTCAACCTGCCTGAGTTAAACTGGTTCTCACCTGCTGCAACAACGAAGTATGCAGCCCTACAAGCATGTATCAATTTAGGCGGCTGGACGCAACAAGTATCTGCTCCAACCAGGGAGGAACACATCCTTGACCTAATATTTACTCTCGGCATCCCATCAACGCGAGTTGCAGTCGGCCGGGAATTTCCGGGTAGTGATCACAGATTAGTGCACTGCTCGGTTTACTTAAAGCAACATAATGCCCACCCAACAGAACCAGACGCAGTCTTAGTATACCGCCCAATGCACCTCGTCAACTGGACTACCTTTGCCGTGCTCGTCCGATCAAAAAATTGGGATGAATTCTTTATGTCTGATTCTGTGGATCGCTCGGCCGAGCTGTTTTATGAAGAAATACTGCACTGTCTCGACTCTCTAGCTCCCGTGTCGCATTTAATAAGGCATTCTTCTAAAAGTGCGACCCAAACCAAAATGCATAACAGAATGCGTCAGCTTAGACGATCCTATTACAAAACCTTCAATTTTGCTCACATCATGAGAGCGAACGAGATGGCACACCAGTTTTCCACCAGAGCTAAGCTGCAGCAAACCAAGCAAGAAATAGCCGCACTAAATAGTGCGAACAAAGCTAAGAGTCTCAGTTGGCTGCTGCGCTCTCGAACACCTAACTATGGACGTAAGATTTCTACTCTAAAGATCAGTCCCAACGAAACGTCTAGTGACCCAAGAATTTTATGTGAAGCCTTCAGCTCACATTTTAAAGAATCGCAGAGTTTGGAAATAAGCTCAACCTTTCAGGCCCTGAAGGTGCCCGGTAGCCAGTCCCTGTCCTTTGTACAGTTTGACTTAAGTAGTGTCCGTTCTGCGATCTCAACTACCAAGCCATCCTGGGACCCTGGTCCAGACGGAATCCCGCCCAGTCTACTTAAGAATGGTGGTGAAGATATCCCTATGCTTCTTTTGAAAATCTTTACCTTATCAATGCAAAAAGGTCAATGCCCGGCCGCATGGAAACATTCTCTCATAGTGCCAAGGCATAAGGGCGGAAGCCCTATTAACCACACTTCTATTATCTCGCGCGGGATGGAGAAGCTGATTAAAAAGGCCCTCATGACTTATCTGTACGCAGGTGAGCACATAAAGGAATCTCAGCACGGGTTTCTAAGTGCTCGGTCTTGTGCAACCTGTCAGCTGGACTTCCTCAATTTGGTCACCGAGGCCATTGACTCTAATCAAGCAGTTGTAATTCTTTACCTTGATATGCAAAAGGCGTTTGACAGGGTACCACACATGCGCCTGATGCATAAGCTAAAGGCTTATGGGGTAGACGGTCCTCTATTAGACTGGCTGGGTTCCTATTTAATAGGACGTACGCAGTCTGTTAAGGTTGAACAAACTATATTTACCCCGACCGCCGTCCCCAGGGGCGTGGTGCAAGGGAGAGTCCTTGGCCCTACCCTATTTTTGTTTTATATCAATGACCTCTGCAAGATTTTGCAACACGGTCGCTCCTTTATCTTTGCTGACGATGTGAAAGTTGTCTACGACTTTCCCCGTGGTAATGAATTTTCCGCACTTAATAGTATCCGTGAGGATCTTAAAGCACTTGAAAAGTGGTGCGAACACTGGCAAATGACCTTCTCCGCTCAAAAATCTAACGTCATGACCCACAGATTCTCTATACCTGCTGGGTCCCTAACAATAAACGGTATCACTATCAAACAGAATATCATAACAACAGATCTGGGCTTGCGCTACTCTATGAGCCTCAACTTTGCAGAGCAAGTGCATTATCAAGTCGCAAGGGTAAGAGGATTATCGTTCCACATACGCCGTTGCATAGAAACCGCCGATGCAAGGCTAGAACTGTATAAGTGTCACGTCAGGCCACATCTTTATGTGTCTTCCTAGATGTCGGTTGCCAGCGGGCCCTAATAGAAGCTTTTTCATTAAGTCTGAGCACTAGTTACTATACTCAGCAGTTTCCAAACACTATCAGTGGTTAAACCGCAAAATAAAAAAATCTTTCTTATTGTTGACAAAGAGCGCACTTTAACAGTTCTAGGCTCAAGAATCAGACCTTTTGCTCTCCACTTACTCTCTCTTGACCCCATACACTTAGCTTTATCTGGTATACATGTGCCTTTCGCTATTGGCAACACTAGTAGACAGGCATAATGAAAATCAGATCCTCTTCTTTAACTGCTTTTGCTCGTAAAACACTCGCATTTTCAGATTTCATTTCAATGGCACGAAAGCTAACCAATGACAGAGAGACCCCTGTCACACTGGCTGGCTGGAGCACCAGAAACTTTTCATCACCACTTTTCTTCTCTTGGCCGCCCGTGTGTCATTTATATTTTAGCTGGTTCCAAAGCCTACCATGCGTTATGCGTAATGGCGGGTGAACGACCAGCTCCCACTGGTTTTTGTTACTATTCTACTCCTGATTTACCTTATCGCTCTTTGCCTAGGGTGCTAGAACAGCTCTTGCCAGGAAAATCACAAAAGGAATAGTCGGTGTGACATTAGAGTGCCAGTTAACATTGCCATCTGGATGAACACCGCCGGCACTATCTTCGGAACTTAAAAATGGAGAGAAATAAATCGAAATTCATCAAAGAGCTGCACAATAGTGTGCATCTACACATGAGGCATAACAATACCTCAAGTATAAGCAAGCTCAACCACCAGAAGTAGAGTTGTTAAAGCCCAACCAATGTAGACCAAAACGGATTTCACGCCCAAATGCAATTAGCTAAATTTTACTAAATTTTCCCATGCTCATTTCTTTATTATTAGTGACAGGCTCCTATAGCTCACTGATGTTAGAGACAGAGCCTCATTAATATAGAAAATCGGCTCTAAGGGATAAATCTTGTGATGTTTAGCTAAGTAATGTGTGTATTTTGCAGGCCGAAATCTGTCAACGGATCTGAAAGATCCCCTGAGTTACTCAGGTAGATCTGGCTCATGCGGCCTTGCTGTAAGCTTTAGAAAAGCTTAGAGGCTTAAAAAATGCTAAACTCTATTTTACTGGTTGTTTATGTGGCTCAGTATCCCCTGAAAACGGTATGCTGTGGCCTTCTAACCGTGAGTTAATTACAAGCTCCACTGAATTCCCTTGTAGATATAATATTCCTTGCTGGATTTCTAGCGTTTTCGCGCAAGCTCATCCCTTAATTGCATATATTTTTCATGCTTGCCTGCAAAGTTTACTTTTCGGCCTCCTGCGCAGTCCGTAGTAGTCGCAGGGTATAACGAGCTAATTAGAGCATTTCTGGATAGCTATGCCTATCTAGAACATACACCGCTTCCCTACTTTTTATATTTTCTTTTATATTTTCTGCTATCTGCCTGCAAAGCAGAAAGCCATTTTTAGCGAAAAATAAAAATGGCCCTATTCGTAGACCATCATTTAATTGCGAATAACTCGCAAACTACTGCACGCATGGTGTTGCTTTTACGTTCATCGTATTCAGGCGCTAAAGCTGGTCCAGACCAGTGTAATTTTATGCTACTTGAAGCGGCATTCTAACTTTAGGAAGGCTTTTTCTTTTATCTAAGAATAATTCAGGTTGAAATTTTGCGCCGGAGAGCAATATCAGCGTAATAAAAGTAGGGCTATATTTTTTTGTTAATTGGTATTTTTCTACTGAAGCGCGCAGATTTATTTTCTCTCTTAACAAATTGCTTCTATTTATGTCTGCATTTTTCGGAATTGTTTTTACTTTTCGTATGCCTTATAATTCCTTCATTCATTTCTTCCATGTGCGCAACAACAAATGGGGGCAACTGAGTGGCCAATTATTGTGCGATCAATTTAAAGTGAACTTGTGGCAAATTGGATTCTGTTCCAAGGAGAAAAGGCAAACTACACCTCCGCGAAGTATTCACAATAAAATACAAGGAGCTCAATATCGCCCGAAGGAACCAGAAAATGTCAAGGTGGGCGCCTGCGACCCAGTAGCTGTATACTAAACAGTGCCAATGCATTTGCAATTGCTAACGATGAACATATATTTTGCCAACTTCCATGCAAGAGCATCGGATAAATGTAAGCATTGATCTGAACCCTTTAGGGTGCAGCCTCTAGCAGGTCTAGAAATATACCTATTTATTTATTTATTTATTTATAGATAGAAGTGGTTATATCAACATAGGGCGAACAAGTTCAGCAGGATATCAAGGTGAGGGAGGAAGTGCTTTGGATCGACGGAGCCTAGACCGCTAACATCCCGGTAGCCTGGTAGCAGTCCCATAAAATTTGGCTGATCAGCTGAGGCTGAGTGACGGATGACAGAGACTCAATCGTCCGATTGAAGAATGATTGGATACGAACGGCGCTCAGTCATCTGAACGATGGCTAGTAATGTCACAGGAGTCTGAGAGAAGTTGGAAAGCAGGAGACCAATCAGACGAGACAGGATTAGTCGGCCAAACGACATTGAGTCCAACAGCTAATTTTAGGAGGGTAAATGGAGTGGGTCGAGAGATGGAGGTGACTATTTAAATAGAGGGTGAACAAGTCTAGCAGGCTGTCAACGTAAGTGCGATATAGCTTGAGTCTACAGAGTCTAGACCGTTTAAATTTTGCTGGTCTGGAAAGGGTCAAAGTAGCAGACCGGTCAGATGAGACTAGGTTATTACAGGGCACAGAGTTGGCAGTCCGATTAGAGAAGGTTTGAAAGTAGAGAACGTCATAAGGAGACGGTCCGGATAGGGAGAGGTTTACTTATAAGGTGTGGAAAAGTCCATGGGGCTCGAGAGGTAATGGGGACAGAGCGTTCGCACTTCTCATTCAATGCCGGTAACGTCACAGCAGTCTGAATGAATTCGGAGAGCAGGGGACCGATCAGACGAGACTGGATTAGTCGGCACACTTAGAGTAAGTAGTACAGTTGAGGTGGGAAGGTAAATAACGAGTCAGCGGAGACGGATGGGTTGGGATGCAAGAGGCTACATGAATATAAGGTATGCAAGTCAGGCAGGCTCGCAATGTGAGAGAAGTTGTGTGATGGTGATACAGAGCCTAAAACTACATTTCGCTAGTTAGGAAGCAGTCAAAGAGGATAATAGGGCAGGGCTCAGAGAGCTCGCTATGCGGATGAAGAAGAAATAAAGACAGGCCGCGATAAAGAGAGGACAGAGTTGAGATTTTACGTTTACGGTTAAGAAATACCATAAGGAGAGGAGACGGTCCGGATATTGGGAGGTTTACTTATAAGGTGTGAAAAAGTCCATGGGGCTCGGGAGGTAATGGGGACAGAGCGTTCGCACTTCTCATCGAATGCCGGTAACGTCACAGCAGTCTGAATGAATTCGGAGAGCAGGGGACCGATCAGACGAGACTGGTTAAGTCGGCAAATTGAGAGTAAGTCGAACAGTTAAGGAAGGAAGATATATAAAGAGTCAGCAGAGACGGATAGGTTTGGGATGCAGGAGGCTACATGAGTATAAGGTATGCAAGTCTTCACAAGTCTGAGAGAAGTTGGAAAGCAGGAGACCGACCAGACGAGACAGGATTAGTCGGCGAAACGAGATTGAGTCCAACAGCTTATTTTAGAAGACAAGTAGGGAGGGGCAGCAGAAATGGACAGGAATAAACTGCATAAATGTAAGCGATTCCAGCAGACTGTCAAGGTGTATTAGGCTTAACATTGACTGCAGGTCCCAGAACATTTGCAACTCTGTAGTCATGGATGCAGTCAGACTGGTCAAATGAGACTAGGTCATGCAGGGCACTGAGTTGCCATCCGATTGCAAGAGAAATGAAAGGAAAGAGCGCGATAAGGAGCGGACAGTTTGGGAAGGAAGGGAGCTTTATTAGTGCTGATTGAAGAATTTGTGTCTATATGTGATCGGAGCCGTTCTCCCAGAGCTCGTCCTCGGGGATGCAGATGCCCAGGATCTCGGCTACCTTGGGGACGCTTAATAGTCTATATATGGCCGTGGAGAATTACGTGATACTATCAGATGCTCTGACGGCTTCCGGTTGCTTATTCCAGACATGCGCATATCTATAGAGGAAGATGTTAGAACGTATGGAGCAACGTGTGTTGGGTAGGGAAAATGAGTGTGCCTTATGGCGTAGAGGATAACCTGTACAACCTCCTTCTTATGGACTAAACGTCTAGCTATCCGAACCCGGAGCGCACACCGTCGCAACATCTGGCGAACCGACGCATTCAAGCTAAGGGTGGCAGCAGGTACATTGGACTGGAATGTTCCACAACACTTAGATCTCGATGCTGCTTGGAACAATTTATTCCATAAATTGAAGCTTCTCATCGAGGAGGCCGTCCCATTCAACAGGAAAAGGCCTCTTTCTAAGGGTCCCCCTGGATCGACCGCGAACTCATGGCCAACGTGAAACAACGACTAAAACTATGGGACAGATTCAAGCTTTCCCGCTTAGACTCAGACTACTCTAAATACAAAGCCATCAGAACTTCTGCTCCCTGCAGAAACGTGAAAAGAGAACGATACGAACATAGCCTGGCTGAACAATCTCTCTCTAGGCCAAAGATACTATTTTCATAACTTAATAGATCCTCCAAGGCGGGCTGTGGAATTCCTGCATTGTCAACTAATGAGCCAGATATGATACACTATGATGATGACGCCAAAGCTGACCTCTTGGCTCTACAGTTCTCCTCAGTATATACGAAGGGAGAAGGACACGCAAACCCTCATGTAGTTGCACATACAGTACCTCTGGAACATATCGATATCGATGCAGGTGCTACCTTGAAGCTACTACTAGAACTGAACTCCTCTTCCTCACCAGGCCCAGACGGGTTACATCCACATGTTCTCAAGATGGTTGCAGAATTCATTGCCGTCCCACTTTGTCAAATCTTTCAGCTTTCTCTTAAAGCTGGTCGACTACATGTCGACTGGAAGACGGGTGTAGTTATGCCGAAATACAAAGGTGGAAACCGCCAGGACCCTGCGAACTATCGGCCAATTTGCTTGACGTCGGTCCCTGCAAGATCATGGAAAAGCTCATTAAATCTGCTCTCCACCGACACTGCGAAGATCTGCACTTCACCTCAATCACTCAGCATGGCTTCCGGAAGGGGCACTCCTGCATCACTAACCTGTTGGTCGCTAGAGAGAAGTGGGCCAAATCAGTGGACGCTGGAAAACGTTTAGATGTGGTCTTCATCGACTTCAGCAAAGCTTTTGACAGAGTCCCACATCAGGAACTACTCTCTAAGCTCGGCGGAATAAAATAAATAAATAAAATGTTTATTCTCGACTAAGCGAGGCACGTCTGCACAGACATGATCATGATAAGAGTACAAACTGTGATCAGTCAATGTACAATGGACCAATGAGATTGTTGCATAGATTGATATATAAATGTATGTAAGTCTGTATGTGGGCGTGTTTAGCCGTGTTTATGGAGTTCGTAAATGTATTCCAGTCTTTTTGATCGTGCTTGAACGTGTGGCCAGTGTTAAATGGGTGCTTGATGGCTGTGGACTTGAAGCGGTCGTCCGGATAAGCAATGGGTGACTTTAGTTGGTGGCGAGTCACAACCGCCACGTCACAGTGTTGTTAAGCGGACATTTGTGGCTTTTTATAGGGAGAACGCTTGCCAGGCGGAAACCCACCACGTCCTGGAACACTGCCGCCGAACTATTTGCTGGAAGGGGTAAACCCAATCCACCCAGCTGGCACCACGAGGAGGTTGTTCGGCCAGCGTGACAGGGAACCTCCCACTATGGATCAGTGACTTCTTGCAAGGCCGGAACATGCAAGTCAAAGTAAACGATACCCTCTCATTCCCGTGCCTATGTATAGTGGCGTACCACAAGGCTCCGTTCTCGGACCGGAATTGTTCAAGATATCTATCAATGACCTACCATGTAAGCTACAAACTGACTGTCTGATCTATGCAGACGATCTCAAGCTATGGTCGGAAGTGTCCAGCCTCGCAGACGCCGACCAATCACAGGAAACGCTTGATCTACTACACTCTTGGTCTATCAAGTGGGGTTTGCCGGTCAACAAAGATAAATGCTCAGTCCTTTCTATAGGTGCTGCTGAACCACTGGGCATCTATCACACTGGCGGGCACCTACTCAAGATTGCCACAAAGGAAAAGGACCTGGGGACAATAATCTCCTCTGATCTCAAAACGACTCTTGACACGTTAAAGAAAACTGCTGCGGCGAACTGGATGTGAGGCGCCATAAGGAGATCATTCTCTAAAATGACGCCGCAGATATTTAGACTTCTCTTCACCTCTCATATCCGTCCCATTCTTGAATTCGGACATCCGGCCATAGCCCCTTTATCTAAACATGAAAGTGACAAGATAGAAAAGATTCAGCGACGAGCCTCGAAATTTGTCATTGGGCTACGCAACCTCCCGTACCCCACCCGCCTACAGAGGCTGAACCTTTTTCCTTAGACTATCGCCGACGTCGCGGAGACCTCATCTATACCAGGCGCATCCTACGAGGAGAACTGGGGAACGAGCTAAGGCAGTTCTTTCAGCTAAGACTTGACAGCTCGAATCGATTTCACAGCTGGAAGCTTTTTAAACCGAGGAGGCTCAAAGTCCGCTCAGACGTTGCTCTCTCTACTCGAGTGATTAATGATTGAAACCGACTGCCGTACCCGATTGTCAATGCACAATCAGAAGCGAGTTTCAAACGTTTGCTAGACATCTTCTTACTGAGTACTCCAGGATCCTGCAGGGCTGATATTACATCTTGAGCCATGACAGCCAAATCGCCTGCGATCCTTGGATGATCGGGAAGCGAAGGAGCTGACACGGGACCCCCTTCTGCTCTCTACCACTCAATGAACTCAATGAATGCATGAGGTAGCAAGTCGTTCATAACGCAACCGAGCTTAGGATGCTTGTTAAAAAGTGCTATAAAAGGTTGTGAAGCTTGAGGGAGGACACGAATGGGAGTGATAGCAGCCACGTTGGCGCTAGTCCCAAGAACACTAAGCTGTGTCCTAGGGTCGATAAGCTTCTTCCTTTTAGCGTCGACGATGAGGTCAAAGCGTTGAAGAAAGTGGACGCCTATGACGGCGAAATGCACGGCAGCGATTATGAAGGGCCAGCGAAAGGTTCGCCGGAGGCCTAAATTGAGCTTTAGCAACTTTCGCCTCAAGTTGCGATTGGTGTGCCATTGGCGGCACTCAGCTTCGTCGACGATGGCGAGATGAACTCCTCTGGGCTACGGGGTAGAACACTAACTTCGGCACCAGTGTCGACTAAAAACACGGTTCCGGAATTTAAATCACCAACGCGGAGGAGGTGACTTTGGTGTTGGCCAGTCGCGTCCGTCGCCGTTATGGACCGATCGATAAGTTTCCCTGCTTCTCGGCGGAGTTGCAAGGCTTAACGCATGCACGGGTTGCGGTACCGAAGCGCTGATGGTACCAACAGCCAGCTTGTCTGTTGCTAGACTTAGAACGTTTGCAGTACAATTTTAAGCGGCTGACGACGACGGTTCATGGTAAGCTGTTGAACCTGGCGACTAAGTGTCAAAGCTTGTGCTTGCAGGGCTTCTATGTTTTACTGTAAGCCAGTGATAGGAGTGCCTTGGAAGGCGACGATATTGATCTTGCTGGTGTTGGCTTGTGGCTGTGATCGTTCAACAATTTGATCCGGTAAATCTGCTAGTTGAGTGAGCGAAACGGAGCTCACTGTAGCGGGAATCTCTTGCGTGTTTTCTGGCAGCCGTTATAGCCATAGCTCGCGAAGTAAAGTGTCGTCCATGGTTGAGGAACCAAGGAGTTGCTGCATCTCCCGTAGCAGGGTTGAGGGCAGTTTGTCGCCCAGCTGCAGATCCCTGAAAAGCTGCTGCAGGCAAACTTTCTCTGAGGGCATAACACGCTTAACCGAGGCCTCTTTGAGAGCCTTATAGCGGTTTTCGGTCTGAGAGATGATAACGTCACGAACCTGCATTGATATCTCCTTGGGGAAAGAGGATAGGAGTTTACTATTCTTTGCGTAGTCAGAAGTGATTCTGTGGTTATCAAACTCAGGCTCAAGAAGAGAGAACCACAAAAGAGGATACATGTCCCAAAAAGGTAGCAAAGAGAGTGATACAACGCTTAGCAGAGGCTCTACCTTAGGGTCTATAAAATCCATGGCTTAAAAAATGACGCAAAATTTAGGCTACCGTATGCAAAATAGACCGAACATTATGAAAAATAAATGGAACGATTTCACCGGAGAAAAGTTTGAAATATCCGGATTTGAGATTGTTCCGGAGTCGGGGTCACCAAGTTAGAGGGTCGCCTGTACCGGGAGCCCGGAGAGCGATTTGAGAAGTCAGATCGAGTTGCAGGGAAATTTTATTGGTGCAGTAAAGGATTACCTCTTTTCTAGCTATAAAAGAACGACACCGTGGAAGCTCTAGCTAGGGGAACAGAGCATACCCAGCACACAGGGCAGCCGCCAGTTGCAACAGAAACAGGCGCCAAGTAAAAATGGCGATGAGCAAGTCAAGCATCCGAACTGAGCAATCAATTCTACAAACCACACCTGTTGTCTAGGTTTACAAGGAAATAATTTCAGTTACAAGTTTACACAAGTAAACCGGGGAACCTCCAGACTGCTACAGAGTGTAGTCAAATTCTTCTTTTGGAGGATATGATATCCAAATGCGTGGACTGTGGTAGGAGTGTCACCTCCTGTTCAAAGGCCGTCCAATGCGCAATGTGCGACAGATGGATGCATATATTTTGCTGCACCATTGATAATGATCTTCACCAATGTCTTCAGCGCCCTAGCTCTAGGGGCAGCAACTTTCACTGTGATTGGTGTCTAACATTGGTCAGCGACAAGCGACATCTTACGAACACTTTCCACCTACATACGGCATCCGCGCAAGCCATCTCTAACTCGGGCAGCGAGACACCTATCTCCACATTTTGTCTGCCCTAGTCTGGGTGTATTACATCGAAAGGTAAACGAAGCCAGGCGTCCTCCATCACGTTGGGCTTAACACCGTTGCCCACTGAGAACGGGAATGGGCTGATGCCTAAGCCGAAGTCCTAGGCTGAAGTCGCGAGTGCTAGCACCTCAGCAAAACCGAGGACAACCATAGCTGAGAACAAGGCGCCGCAGACGATCTCACGACCTAAGATAAAGTCAAACACCAAAAACGTGGAACTAAAGCTCGTCTTAAACAGAGTAGCGCAGCTTGAGGAAATTGTCAGAGAAAAATGCCCACCAAAGCTAGTATCACCGGAACCAGACAAACCACCTACTCGCAACCGCTGCCCGATAATCACCAACGTCCCAGAATCTAACTAAGAGACTCCAGCTGAAAGAATACTCGACGAGCAAGCCTTCCTTAAACGAATAGACACCATGTTGTTTGATGAGGGCGAGCAATGCATAAACATAACTGCCGCTTTTCGCTTTGGCAAAAAACAAGCGGACCCAGCCAACTTTCGTCCTCTGAAAATAAATAAATAAATAAATAAATATTTTATTCTCGACAAAGCGAGACACGCCTTTTGGGCATGATCAGCGCATTGCATTATTGTACATGATAACGGAATAAGCAGCACCAACAGAGGGGGGTAGTAAAGTCGGAGACAGTAGTGTGGGCCCATAGAGCCCAAAGGTTGTATGTAGTCTATGTACACAAAACGCGAGAGGTAAAAATAGTGATCAGATCATTTATATGGTATGTTGATGAGGAAGTAGTCCGATGAGGTCCCGTAAGCAATGTAGGTCAGTGAGTGAAGTATGAGGAAACGGGTGGTAAATACTTAAGAATAATGATATGTCACTAGTCAGATATGTAGGCGTGTTCATGCGAGAGCCGATATATGCACAGAACTTGTAAATGTGGTGTCGGTCAACTTGCCAATGTGTTACGGGCGGTGACTTTATTGAGTGGCGAGTCACAGCCGCCACGTCGCAGTGTTGTTAAACAGACATTTGTGGCTTTTTGTAGGAAAACGCTTGCCGGACGAATACCCACCATGTCCTGGAACACTGCCGGCTGTTGATATACATTGGCAAGATAAATAAATAAACAAATTTTTATTCTCGACAATGCGAGGCACACCTTTACAGGCATGATCATACTTAGCTAACATAGTGTGAACAAATTGTACAAAAGGACATGTTTAGCATAACAGTGTATGTAAGTATATGGGTGTATACACGTATGTAATTGTGTGGGAAGTAGCTTGTGTTTTTGAATGCGCCGCAGAATTTTTGACTGTTTGTTATCGTCAGGAATGTGGGAATAAGCGATTGATTATCGTGGATTGGATAGCATTTTCCGAATGTCCACGGGCCAGTGACTTTAGTTTGTGGCGAGTCACATCCGCCACGTCGCAGTGTTGTTAAGCAGACATTTGTGGCTTTTTATAGGGAGAACGCTTGCCAGGCGAAAACCCACCACGTCCTGGAACACTGCCGCCGAACCATTTGCTGGAACGGGTTAAACCCGAACCATCCAGCTGGCACCACGAGGAGGTTGTTCGGCTAGCCAGCCTTGTTCGGCTAGCCAGCCGACCAATTACCCTCGCGGATATTCGCAGTCACGCAACGCCAATTTGTTCCCTATGGCTGTGTAGTCGCCTTCGGAGTCCATTACAATTGGTTGGAGCTGTTGAATTCGGACGACTCAGGTGACTTGTATTGAATTGATCAGTTTCCTAGGTTCTTTAGTGTGTCATGATTATGAAGTGCGGGTTTTTCTTTGTTCTTTATTGTATCCGCGCCCATGGGAGCGTCGCACGTACGTCTTCAGCGGTGTTCGGTGCAGGTAATGTTATCCTGTAGAACAAGGGTGAGAAGAAAGACGGACCGAGCAAACTGCCAACAAAATTGAACAGGACTATGTTATTGTATAAATATAAAATTTATGGTAAAGTTGTGCTGGCTGAAATCAATGGAGTGACCGATGAGCTGAGGCTAGTGGTACCTATACCGCCAATGAATAGTTGCGATATGAGCGAAGAGAGACGCCAAACAAGAGAGGCAGACGTTAATGTGAGCTGAGATGCATGATAGCGGAGCCGAGAGGCAAAAGTCAATCAGAGACCGGAAATTCGGATTTCGGTAGGCGTTACCAAGCATAGAGATAATGATTCAGACAAAGAAGAGTATCATAAGGTTGTAACTTATACCAATGAGAACTTGAGTCGATGGCAGTCGGTGCTCAAAATAAGAAAGGCCTTGGCTTGAGACCTGTCAGGATGAAGAAGAATGCCAAGGCATCCTGAGACGAACCCCGCGCCTCAAGGGAGGAACCATCTACGTTTTGAATGACTTCTCCGCGGAGGACCGTGTCCGAATGAGGCAAGCTGTCTGCGAGCTGCGAACACGACGCGCAACTGGAGAACCAGCTCTACACATAGTGGATTTTCGCTTAGTCAAACAAACTCAGCGGGTTCGGTGGAGGCCAATTCTCCTTCCAGGTCTTCAAACATAAAGAACAGACCACGAGTTACACTCGCGAATGTGCGCAGCCTCAGAAACAAGCTATAGAAGATTCCACTCCTTATCTCTGAACAGCAACCGGAACTAAAGGCGTTAACGGAAACATGGCTGTCATCTGATATATCTGATTCGGAGTTTTATGTTGCAGGATATCAGGTACTTCGATGCGATCGCCTAGGTGGGTGGTCTGGAAGCGGAGTAATCCTCTACACAATGAACTACCTCAAGACCCACGTTGTCGAACCCGGTTGTGACAGGGGTGATATATCGGAAATGTTCTGGTAACAAATTCATGACGAAAACCAATCGCTGAGGTTCAGCGTGGTCTACAGAGCCCCTGCAGCACTTGGCTCACACCTATTACGTTCAGTGTGAACCCACATCAATGCCCCAGACATAATCTGGGACCTTATTCACCGTGATCACTCACCTGAATTCTTTGAAGTTGATCTCCTTGATACAGTTCATGATTACATCCTGACACAGCATGTCTTGCACCAACGCGGATAGTCCCTGGTCAGACACCAAACATTCTCGACTTGTTTCTCAAATCAGCATTATCTGATGCCTCAGACATAACAATCCTTCAACCTCTGGGGAAGAGTGATCACTGTCCAGTCTCCCTTTTGTCGACACGACGCCTCACAATCCATGATCAGGGGACACTGCGTCGAAATTTCTGGCGCACTGAACAGCCCGGATTAATAACTACTGCAAGTAGCATGGACTGAAGTATTCCACAACCGTTGGAGCTTTGTGACGCATGGGAACGCCTGCGGTCTATGATGATGCGGCTCATTGAACAGTTTGTTCCAAACTGCAAGCGCAGACCACCATCCAAAGGACCCCCATGGATTGATAAGGAAGTAAGATCCCTAACGTTAAACGACGAAAACCATAGGAGCATTTTAAGAGCACAGGACTGACATTAAGGTTCTTAGAGTCCAACACGTTCAGAAACCTATGCACCCCAAGGAAACGAGCCAAAAGACTACAATATGAACATGGACTGGCCATGGAATCCCAAAACTGTCCCAAGAAACCTTTTGCCTACTTGAAGCGAAATGCTAAAACTGGTAGTGGAATCCCCGCTCTATACTCCTCTAAGGAAGGTACCCTTCTCTTCGGCGATGATGAAAAAGCGAACCCATTGGCTGTGCAATATTCCTCGGTCTACTCAGTGGGGTCACCACTGCTCAACAACTGTTTGCCTGCAAACAACTCTTCTATTGATCAGGTTGAAATTAACCCCGAAGCAGTCACTAAACTGCTTCTCGAACTGGACCCGAACTCCTCCCCTGGCCCGGACGGATTGCGTTCCAGCTTCCTTAACATGATAGCTGAGTACGTCGCCGCCCCTCTCTGCTAAGTGTTTCGGCAAACCTTCGAAGTCGGCCGTCTACTCACAGGCTGGAAATCAGTTACCGTCCTACCCAAATACAAGGGGGACCCACAAGACCCAGCCAACTACCGGCCAATAAGTCTGACCTCAGTCGTGTGCAAAACCATGGAACGAATATTCAAGTGCGCCCTCCAGCTACACTGTGCGAATCTAAACCTTATCTCACCCACTCAACACGGCTTCCGGTGAGCACGCTCATGCATCAGGCGTCCACGGCTGTACCCACGGACGCCGCGGAATTTTCTGCTACCACGCGCTGGATCCTGCTTTTTCTCTGGAATTACTGTATTTTACATGTCTTGCTGTGTTAGTTGTGCACCAAACTTTTTAGTTTCGTGTGTTCATCAATCCGTGAAAGTTTCTTGGAATTCCGCTTGATATCTTCGGAGATCTGAGTGATTTACGGCTGTGCCCGCCATTTTGGCATTTGTGTTCGACATCTTGCTTGTCCTCGTGCTTGAAAAAATACACCAACTATGCCGAATATCATGCAACGACGTATCTGCTCTTCAGCTAATTGCAGCAAAGCCCTTAAAATGGGTATAACGTGCCGAAACTGCAGTGGCTCGTTCCACCCTAGCTGTATAGGAAAGTTCGCCCAAGAAGCAAGACAAATAAACAAGGCAACTGATGCATTTTGGTTTTGTCCAACTTGCCAGTTAACTCCAGTGGTCGGTTGTTTATGTGCACACATGGAAAGGTGCGATACTTTGAATGCGACAATCGCTTATTTGTTGAACGCCAGGCTTGCACCACCGGCCGCGAATATGGCCATGATTGTACCACAGTCGGTCAAAGAAAGCTCCACCTCGAGGCCGAAAGAAAGGGCTAGACGCTCAAGCCGCGCTGCAGCCTCAGTTTCTCCAAATCCCCTGCCTCACTCAACTCCCAAAAGCGGACGAACATTCAGAGTACTGATGTCCACACCTTTGAGTCACACGCCCCACCTCCATTCAACAGCAACCGCGGAAGCTCCGGGGCAAACCTCTTCCGCCGTAGAGAAAAGTCGGGCGTCGTACGCCTCAGTCGCCTCAAGGCATACACCGGCTAAATTACCTCCGACTCCGGTGGCCTCACCAAGCAACAGTAAGTTGACCAGACTCCAACGACCAAACAATCCGTTTAACACCGTGTCTTTAAGTCATGGCAAATCTGCATCCAACGCAAGGGGCCAAGGCGCGTTAACCGTTGTGTGTACAAATGTTCATGAATCACAGGCGAGTACAATAAAGGGGAAGCTGTTGGATAATCGTAATCAGTGGAAGTCTATATGTACTGCGATTGGCATTTCGGTTGAACTTGTAATGCTGAGACGAGTCACATGTCATCCAAATTCAGCGCACTACGGTGAACCCCGACTTCTCCGGGTGACACTAAACTCCACCAAGGACACAGAGGCAGTTCTACTATCGTCCAACAGGCTTCGTCATTCATCACTCGAGGCGCGCATACTTCCTGATATCCCCTGGAACGAACGTCCGAAAAAGATGAGCAACCGTGAGGAAGTTCGTAAAGCCGAGGCGAAACGGACGATAATTGTGTACGGGGTTCCTGAGCTCCAAAATTCAACCTCTGATGCAGCGGATGCACATGACCGGGAGCAATGGAGTTACATCCGCCACGAAATCTCCCTCAATAATATCATCGCTAAGCGGTTGACCAGGATTCCATTTTCACCCAACTACAAAGGTAACGGTCCCAGACTTATGAACGTGGTGCTCCAACCTGAGTTTATGTTACCGCTCGCCTTGGAAAACTGGTCCAAATTCCGCATGAAGCTGCCAGCGGAAATTCGGTTAAAGGCATCAGGTACGCTGCCACGGATTACCAACGACTCACGGGAGCGATCAAATTGTTGAACCATCCACTCATGCAACTTTGTGAAGGCATAGATTTATCGACAACCGCAATATCCCACGAAACACGGCTGAACACGGGGGACCAGCAGGGCCCGGAAGGCCTCGATCAGTCGTCTAACCGAAAGCAAACTCAAAGACAAACGTCACCGCACAAAAACGGTTAATGGCCGACCCGTTTACGGTCGGCACAAACTCCATTTCTACCTCAACCTGTGCTAGCTCACTCTTGGTTACTAAAGCACTTTCCTGCAGGTATACTAATGCACAAGGCCTCATAAGAAAGTTGGTAGAACTCCGTCACCGTTTGGCTTCGGAGCCTCGAGACATCATAATGATCGCCGAAACCTGGCTGAGCGGCGAAATTACAGACGCTGAGATTGCCATACCGGGTATGTCGCTTCTCCGGAACGACAGAACGGGCAAGGGCGGTGGCGTGCTCATTTATTTCCGAACGAACCTTCGTTGTGAGCTCATAGACGATCCCCAGACTTGTGTCACCGACGTCCTTTGGTGCAAACTGTGGTTGGAACGCAACGACGTATGCCTTCTCTCTGTGGTTAACCGACCACCGAAATCCACTCCGGAAAGGGACAACAGACTTATCTCCGCTTTTCGCTCCTTGCTTAATCAGAAGTACAGCCACATCCTCGTTGCAGGAGATTTCAACACCCATGACTTGGAAAATCCAGCATCCGAGACAGAAGTGTTCAAGGCATATTTGCAAGAGCTACTCTCTAGCACCTTCTTGTATAACCACGTCACCGTTCCAACCAGGTTCAGAACAAGAAACAACCCATCGATATTAGATCTAGTGCTCACTAACGAAGACCTCATGGTCGATGGACTAGAGGTGTGCAGTCCTTTGGGCCGTGGCGATCACGTGACTTTGCAGTTTGATTACATCTGCTACGCCGAATATCCAGCTACGGAGCTCGAAACGAGGCAATCTGTTACCCATTACCACGTTCTGTCTGCTCTAGTTGAGAATACCAGTTGGACGTTTCTAGCTAACTGCACCCCAGAACTAGCCTGGGAGACATTTGCGAACACCATCACGTCACTAGTCATAGAAGCCTCAACACAAAAAGTTTCCCAACATCCCCGCACAGCGAAATCATTCTTGCGAAGCCGGACGCGAAAATGCAAGATTCTAAGGGATCGGGCGTGGCGCACGTATAAAAGCAACCCCAGCGCAGAAAACTGGACGGAATACATTTCGCATCGCAACTACTGTGTGCTTTTGGTTCGCGAAGACAAGAGAACGTATCAGCAAGAGCTAGCCAAACGATTCTGTTCGAACACAAAGCTTCTTTACAAACATGTGAATGGACTTCGCAAGGTGCAACGGGGAATCCCACCACTTAATACGACCAATGGGTATACACATACTGCGAAAGAGGCGGCCAACGCATTACCGGCCCAGTACTCCCCAATCTTCCAAGGTGTACAAGCCTCGACGTACATTCCGCCACTCGTTACCCCACTGTCCGTTTTATCCAACGTCACGTTCACTGCAGAAATGGTGCTGCAAAAGCTGCTATCCTTGCGTCCACACAGCTCTACCGGGGCCGATAACATTCACCCGAAAACATTAC
Organism: Dicrocoelium dendriticum; assembly: GCA_944474145.2. NCBI lineage: Eukaryota > Metazoa > Platyhelminthes > Trematoda > Plagiorchiida > Dicrocoeliidae > Dicrocoelium > Dicrocoelium dendriticum. Next base: position 45,687 of record CALYDF020000110.1, read on the forward strand.
AGGTAGCTGCCATCCACTTGGCCGAACCACTAGCTGCATTCTTTCAGCGCTGTTTCGATGAGAACATCGTACCTTCGAGGTGGAAACAAGGTGTAATAACGCCCATATACAAAGCAGGAAGTCGATCGGATCCTGCCAATTACCGCCCCGTAAACGCTTCTGCCTGTGATCGCCAAAGTCATGGAAGCGGTGATAGCAGATGCGTTAATGGGATACTTGGAAAACTACGGCATAATTGCGCCAGAACAGCATGGATTTCGTCAACATCGTTCATGTACGACGAATTTGCTGATAGCTCGTGACAACTGGACCGAGACTTGTCGATGATGGGAACAGGAGTCGATGTTGCATTCTTGGACTTTTTGAAAAGCCTTCGATCGCCTGGATCATCGAATCCTGCTCATTAAACTCCAACAGTACGGTATCGGAGACCCGTTGTTAGGATGGATCGGTAACTTTCTCTCTGAACGGCAGTTAGAAGTTAGAGTTTGATCATCCTTTTCCGATCCCATTCGAGTGGACGCGGCGTACCGCAGGGTTCGGTACTTGGGCCTCGTTTTTTCCTGCTTTTCATTAACGATCTAGTAAGATTTATTACGTCGAAATTCTTACTCTTCGCGGACGACCCTCAAGGTTTGGCGGGCGATAAAACGGTCGGACGACCATGAAAGTCCTACAGCGTGACTTGAATGAGGCCTGGAATTGGTCGGTGAGAAAACGCCCTGCCGTTTAATGTGAACAAAATGTCGCGTTGTTCATATCCGCCATCGACAAGTCCACGTCAACAAGCTTGGGGCACACGATCTGAAGACCACCACTCAGGAACGCGACTTGGGGTGTGCTGGTACAGGAAGACCTCGGGTGTTCCAAGCAGTCAGATTCCGCTTCTAAATATGGGCAACCAGCACGTTGGACTCCTGCGAAGAGCATTCGGAATTTTTGGCTCCATCCATCTTCTCTTTGATGTTGAACGCCTACGTGCGTCCTCACGTCGAATATGCAATCCAGGCCTGGCAACCCTGGCTAAAAACGTGACCTTGCAGCGCTTGAGACCCCACAGCGTCG
>CALYDF020000110.1:46887-56887 GCA_944474145.2 Dicrocoelium dendriticum
ACATTTGGTAGGGGAAGTGTATTGGTCACCGCATCGGTAACAGAGGAATTTTGGTAACCTGTGTTCTGAGAAATACTTGGAGCCAGTTTGTTTTACGCACTCCTGCAGGCTGAATAGGGTTGAAGGTGGACAACTGAGTTTTCAGATTTTCTCTTTTGACGTACGAGGTTGCAAGCGGTTTCATATGATAGGGTTTCTTCCTCTTGTGATAGTAACATCTCCCTCGCGCCCATCATCTATAACTCCACAGCTAAGACACTGAATTTTCATAACGTCTTCGTACACGCGTTGAGGGAATTCTATTATACCGGCATTCTCGTGTTGCTTGATGAATGCGCGCAATGAAGTCATTCACGCTTTCTCCGTGTTGCTGCTGCAATTTGAAGAACTGGTAACGGGCAGAAAGTAGACTATGCCTGAATTCCCGCATAGCCTCCTCGAAAGACTGAATCACGTGTACGATACTTCTTTCACCTACTAAGTTCGTGGCGTCAAAATGTCGTTTGTCCTTCTGAACAAAGTGCCTGAACGAAATAACATTATCCAGTGGGCATCGGACAACTCAGTAGAAGGGTTCAGCATGGGAAAAATGTCATCTGATGTTAGCAAGACGTTTTTCACTGCATGCACAATTGTAAGGTGGGTTTTTCTGAACCATCGGGCCACAGAATTGACAGTCCAGCCAGAGGGTTCTTACTGCCCGTCACCATCCTGTTATGTATCATACAAGTATTCTTATTTCGTCGTTGGACCCGTAGTCCCGAACTCGGAGAGAGAAGACACCAAAGCAGAAGGCAAACTTGTTATTTGCTTACTGACGAGTACATCGAATGCGGAAAGTGTAAAAGGATAAACAAACCAATCAGATGCCAATAAATGTCAGTCAATATCGACCAATGTGAGAACGTTGTCCGATCGAGCACGTGAGAATATGTGTGTGGTAGCCTGAGTAACAGTCCGTGCCGCTGTAACATCCCCTCATGTGGAAGATGCAATCACATTTAGAAAACGTAACGTTTTATCGGTTTGGTGAACGACGTGAGTTCCGAACAGCAATCTTCTGATCAGTTTCTTACTTCTTGGTTTTGTTCACTTCTTTCGGCTCTTTCGTAACAGTGCCTGACCACGGTTTTCGTTAATACACTCGCGAAGATCGTGAAGCGTGGTCGTTTGCAGCAGCTTGAGTCGAAGAACATCTTGAGTCCGGCACAGCACAGTTTCATGAAAGGTCGGTCATGCATCACAAAGCTGCTGTTCTAGGGGCACGAATGATCGTATGGGCTAAATCAAAGGAAGTCAGTTGACATCATTTACATCGACTTCAGTGAAGCGATTGACAAGTTGAGCCATGAAATCCTCCTTCGGAAGCTGAGGATGTGCAGTGTTGGTTGCTCACTGCACAGTGGATCAACGACTTCCTAGTTAATATTACGTGGTGGGTGCAGGTGGACATCCACTTGATCGAGTGATCCTTAGAACAGCGGCTACTCACAAGGCACAGTACTTGGACATACTTTGTTCTTGATCCACACCAATGATTTGTCTCAGGTCCTCAGTTCATCTTGCGCGTTGTTTGCAGATTACCTTAAGGTATGGAGGATTATTGAATTGCCCGCTTATTGTGACGCTTCAGTTTGACCTTGACCGCCTCTCCATGTGGGTAGCAAAGGGCTACCTTCCGGTCAACCCAGGCAAGTCGGTATTCATGTGTATGGGCAAGCGTGGTAATGGCCGAGTCTACAACCTGGCCGGCAAACAGTTACCCGTATCGCCATCCGTGTAATATCTCGGCGTAATGTCACGTTGCAATTTGCAATCCGTTGAAAACACGAACAAGCTTTACCAAAACGGACTGTACGTGCAACCTCCTCTGGAACACAGCTTCTGCACTTGGTCCGATGACGTTGCTACCCGTCTCTTCTCTTGTCACATCAGACCAGTGCTGGAGTACAGCTCACTTGCCTACTGTCCTCTCACACATAGCGAGCCGCAAAGCATTGTGCAGATACAGCCTATGGCCTCAAGGACAATGCCCGGTTTACGCGGTTGACATATGAAGACCGGTGCAACAGACTAGCGTTTTACATACTACCTTATCGTCGAATACGAGTTGACCTCATCATGACATACCGGAAATTACCTACCAGTGATTACCTATGTTGGGGTTGAAGCAACATCTGCGCACACTAAGCAACACACGAGGACACCAAAACAAGCTTGTCATATTGGAATTGAAGTGGTCGCTCACGAACAATGCTTCCAGCGGAGGATGATGGAAATTTAAGAAAAGCTGCCTGCAGACATAGTCGAAGTAAAGTCGGTGGCGAAAATTAAGAACTTACTAGACACACACTTTGTCGACTTGAGAGCTTGAGGATTATCACCATCCTAATAGGTAGATTAGCGCAAAAGCGTATTAGACGTAGCTACACAGAGACATCTCCATTCGCCGCATTTGCTCGTTCTACAGTATTTATTATTCATCAACTTCATCCTTATCATTCTCATCATCAGGATCATCAGCATCGTCAGCAACAACAACAACAGAAGCAGCAGGAACAGTAAAAACAACAATAACAACATCATCATCCTCACCCTCATCATCAACGAAGCCATCATCATCCTCATTATCAAGCTCGTCATCGTTATCCTATTTACGTGCCTACAGGCTATTTACGTGACCACAGAATAAAGTGGAGCTATATCCATTGCATTGTGTGCACTAAAGTCTTGGTCATCACGCGCTTCATGCGCGTACTCTCAATTCCTTGGAAATAATCCTTTCTAACTCCGTCTAACTTCTCACATCGTAGTCACCGCACGCGCATACGGACCGGATTTACCAGCGCCATACAGCGATGTAACATGCTTGAAATTATCGTGTACCACTAAAGGTTTAACCATCATTAAACGCTTCGATTGTTATCCATGGTTGAACACAAGTGGAAAACTCATTAACTTTATGCCCATTGCCTTTCTTTGTATTACCATTCGTTGCAGAATTCTCGAGGCAGTCTGAAAAGCCTAAGCTTACTCCAATCCGGCTTTTTCTTAACCCATCCGTGCAGGAATTTGAGGTCTCGCGATCTCTTTTAAGCGCTGTGTTGTTTCCGTTACTGGGTCCCAAACCAACCGCATTTAACATCGACTCAACAACCGAACAACACTTCAAGGTGTGCATACAAGGAAAAACGGGTGAGAGACAGCGCCCACATGCTGATTCACGCTTATAAATAAATAAATAAATAAATAGTATATTCTCTGTAAAACGAGACACACCTCTAAAAGGCATGATCAAATATGCATACAAGCACAGCTTCTTTGGAATATTAAAACATTTCGTTACAATGAAAGGAATAAACGAAAAGATGTAGTCCATAAGAGCGAGCATATTGTCAGGTAATAGTCAGACCAAGGATCATAATGGCGCCGTGGCGCGCAAAAACTGTTGCGTCAAGATACAAGTGGGGGATAAATTTGACATGTAGTGATCCATGAGCACAGGAGCCCGAACAAGGTTTAGTGCAATCAATGACCATTACGAAGCCGGGATGATCGGTACTCCACTAAAGCATTCTTCATAGTAAAATCAGTTGCACAGGTTCGATGTTGGAGGCTGAGGACTGCGTCAGTGTGAAATGTATAACAGTGACTTTATTTTGTGGCGAGTCACATCCGCCACGTTGCAGTGTTGTTAAGCGGACATTTGTGGCTTTTTATAGGGAGAACGCTTGCCAGGCGAAAACCCACCACGTCCTGGAACACTGTCGTAGCTTCCGTTGAACTGTAGTGCTAGTCGGCTATACATCGTATAGACCGATTTTGCACTCTGTTATTCGCAGTCAGTTGACAGCAAAAATTTTCCGTTGGTTGGCCAAATGGCTTAGTACGGAACCGGCAATAGTCGTTGAAGCCAGTCAATGATGTAAAAGTGTCGCAGAGTCGAATGATAATGATGCGGGTGAGTAAACATATTGTTAATAGAGGCCGGCTTTTTCTATTATATTGTCCGGCTCACAACCCGTGTCCAGCTATCCATGCTGGACTTGTCATAGGGAAGGTGAGTGCAGTAGTTTCTTGTGTCTGAATATGTCCAAAACAGGAATAAATGCTATTCACCGCGAAGTGGACTAGTATTTCCTTCAAATGTAAGTGTAATTGTCTCCATAACCAAGTGAGAGCTCCAGGAAAAATCATCGGAAAAGCCGCTTATGCGCGCGCAGTGCTGTCCGTGAAATGAAATCAGAAAAGCTCCAGGTGACTGGAGAATCGGAATGTTTGAGGCAGTTAATGTAATCACGCCAGAATTGTCAGTCTCCGGTTGTGGAACAGTGGATCCATGTAAATACATTATTCCAGGTGAGTAAATTGTTCTACTGTGAGTACGAGGCGAGCTAAACCTATTTGTTTAGACCCCATGGTGGTAGCTTCTCCAGAATGGCGGAAAGAGCTCCATTTGGAACGATGTGTGGGTTCTTCATCTCCCGGAGAAAAGAACAAGCATGTAAACCAGCTGGCTATTGAAAGTGGGTCGACGTGGGAAGCTGAAGTGACAAGCGCGTGACATTAAAACAGCACGCCTACTGCAAACCTGTCTTGTATGAAGAGCAAATGCGAGTCATGTGCTAAAGTGGTAACAACATGCTCTGGTGTGTACAAGGTGTTTGAAATCCCATCACACTGCCAGCCTTGGGAGGGGGTCGACAAAACAACAAGGTAAACTAACACGACAGTGGTGTTTGGGTTCCACCAAGTATGCTATTCTAGCGCAGTTGTTAGCTGTCTAACTGTGCTACTGAAGAAGTGTGACAGACAAAGAGAAGCGGGCGAGCAACTGGCGACCGCTAGGATTACAGCCATGGGAGGAAACGGACTTGAACTTCTAAGTGCAAATACCAACCTGGATTTCCTGGTCAGGCAGAAGAAGAGAAAAAGGCATCCCAACCTCACCCAAACGACTCAGCCTCCAGCGGTGTCAACTACGGTTAGTCTGTTGGAAGAAGGCCGATTAGCATTCATTTAACTACCATGGCTCGCTTACGGTGATCGCCGGCCATTAACTGTTGTTGTCCCCAACATCCAATACCCATCTAATGTTTAGCGAAATTCGCAACATGCTACTGCGCATGCAGTGACATGAATTTCTCTCTCACATTAGGGGTGAAGACGTATGGAACTATCGGCAGACGAGTGATTTAGTGCAGGGCTCAGAAGAGAGAAAGCCTGACCTCTAAAGGCGCATCGACAAGAGGTTGTTTTGATCATGAGCGAGATGAGTACAGACAGCCACAACGTATTTCCGGCCTTTGTTAACTGTCAGCTAAATTCGCGCTGAGTGCTGAAGGTCATGGCCTACCGTAAGCGTTGGAACGATGGATGGTTAGCTGTGGGTGTTTCGCTGCCTACTCGGCGAAGTCGGCCTAGACAACCAAAACTTCGGCGTGAATGTACGCAGGTGATGGCAGCGCAGCTGTGGACGAGGTTAGGCATTGCACTTGTCAATGTTATTGAACCACAGGTAATGAAGCACGAGCAGACAGTGCAGTCGGGATCACATAACGTGCCTATTTCTCAGCGCGCACTGGTTATTCAGCTGTACGGTGAATGCGGTTTAAACGCCGCATCAGCTTCAAGAAAATACAATCCAATGAAAGCAGGAATGCGTCCCGTCACCGACCGGTATGTGCTTAAACTAATGAAGAAGTTCGATCAACCTGGGTGTGTGCAACGTGAAGAGAACCGGACCGCTTCGCATCACCACGAACGACTGTTCAGCTTGCGCTGTAGTCAGTGAAGTGTCAAAAAGCATTGGTCGGGTCGCGCAGCACTGTGACAAGACCCGATATGGGATACACCGGATATTACTGGAACGAAAATTTCGGAGGTTCCGTACACTTCAACTGCAGGTTTCGAACCCATGCGATCAGGAGAAGCGGCATGAATTTTGCCGCTGGTTTATGGATCATTGGGATATTCGTTCTGTTATCTATACAGATGAGACATTGTTTCATCTGCATGAAACAACGAATCATCACTGATAAGGCTACCAGCCACCCACGAAAATTTACCACATCACGTATGAAACACAGTGTGAAACTGATGGTCTGGGTCGGATTAACAAGCGAGAAAATCTTGGGCCCATATAACTTTCGTGGGAATGTGACCGTTAGATTGTTGGTTTGAAGTACTAAAGCCTTATCTTTTCCTAGCATCGTTGTACTTGGAAATGCTGCAGACATTTGTGCTTTCCAAGTTGGAGGCCGAAGGGGCATGCAGTACTATTTGGTGGCAGCAGGATGGGGCACCCGCACATTCTGCTAAAACAGTGCGTGCTTACCTAACTGACAAATTGGTTCACGCTTTGATCGGACGCGATGAACCAGTGGAATGGCCTGCTCGCTCACCGGATTTGAACCCCATGAACTTTTTTCTATGGGGCTATCTGAAGCGGCGAGTGTACAAAACAAGGCTGCGTACATTGGACCAGTTGGAAGAAAATATTATGAATGAATGTCGCTCGCTCACGAGGGATACATTGGAGAGAGTGCTGGCCAATTGCATCAAGCGGTTTCTGCACTGTAAGCTGAATGCCGGCGGACATTTTGAACATATCCTTCACTAGCATAGGTGATCGTTCCAATACATTTCTGTTAATATACTTATCCTCTTTCACAACTGTGTTAACGACTATACTGGGCGGTTGGCAAATGGTGCTAATGATTCGTCCGGTCAGATAGAATTCTTAACGTCCAGGCTGTCATTGAGCACATAAACAGCGTAGGCACCAAAACGTTCAATGGCTACTTATGGCGAAATCACTGAGTCGCTATGTACTGAGGTTCGTCCAGCCTTAATGAAATGCCCACTGTGTCGTTGGCTCAGTTTCAAGCTATTGCCTGTAAAGTTGGTGTTCGGGCTGAGTTGCAGTAGGTGGCAACATGTGTACGTGGGGTCGTTCCGTATCTGGTAAACTAACATGAGGTCTCCACGTAGCCACCCCTAGCGTCTACTGAACTATCCGAGTGTTTTCAGTCGCTGCTAGTGCGAAAGGTTGCACAATCCCTTAACATAATTTGTTGCTCGATCATGGTGAGTTTCGAGCCTTGCAAGGTCACGGTTTAGCCAAGCTTGCCAAGCCTGGATTGCGTATTCGACTTGTTAACGCACGTAGGCATGGAACATCATAGAGAAGATGAATGAGGCAAAACTTTCAAATGCCATCCACAAGCTAACAACTTGCCGGTTACCACATTTGAAACGCGTCCAAACTGTCTGGAAGAAGCGAAGTCATCCTGCACCAACACACTGAGGTCGAGTTCCTGAGGGCTTGTCTGCAAGTCATATGCGCCAATTTTGTAGAGATAGACGTGGTTTTGGTTTATGTCGGCAATGCGTCACTTGCCCACATTTGATGGCAATGAATTCCTCACCGGTCAATGTCAGATCCCATCTAGGTCGCACATGGAGGATCTTATGATCGTCCATTCTCTTGATCGCCGGCCAACCGTTAACATCAGCCGAAAAGTGAAACTTTTGAGGTGATAGCTCTCGCAGGATCGTCGCACTCCGCTAGACTATGGTGGGGAAGAGGTGTTCGGACTCTAACCGAGAACTGTTGTTCACGGCGAAAATTACCAACGCATGCTAATAATGCATCGCCTAGGTTTCCAAGTAGCCCATCATTACGTTAGCGATGATAGCATCCATGACTTTGGAAAGGGCAGAGAGAAGTGTTACCGGACAGTAATTGGTAGGATTAGATGGACTTCTCTGAAAGAATCCGGCAAGTAGCTGGGCTGGGTGAATTGCTGCTGCCTGCAGTGCTTTAATTTGAGGGTTATCCACTCCAGGAAATCTGTGTGTATGCAAGGATAGTAGCTTTCTCAGAACCATTTTGCTATGAATTTGATGCTGGATAACACTGATGATGTGGCGACAGAAGCAAGTATATGGTTTGACGCTAGTACCTCCTGGAAAGTAGGCCAGTACTGGGCAATGGGGGTTGTCCGCCCTTTTTGTTGTGTGTGTATACCCACCAGTCGTACTGCGTGGTGCGATTCCACGCTGCAACTTTCAACTGCATTCACATGTCCGTGGTACGAATGGAATTGTTTCGCCAGCTCCAGTCGGTGTACTAACTTGTTATCATGACCTAACAGTACATAATTATTGCGTATCCCGCTAACAGACAGAAGAACAGCAAAAGTCAAAATAAGAAAACAATGGCGGTCTATGGTGTTCCCGAGATTACTAATTCCTCTTCCGACGATGCACAGATGCATGATCGCGAGCAACGGCACTACATCCAGGAGGCCCATTTCCTCCAAAATGTTGTGGAAACTTGGTTGACGAGAATCCTCAAATCACCAAACGATAAAGGGTACGACCATAAGCTGTGAAAACGTGTGTTGCAATCAGACCTAACGGCACAAACCCTTCTAGAGCACTGGGCTAAATTCCATAGCAGTTTAGCAACAGAAATTAGTCTGAAAGAAGCGGGAACACCGGCACCTTCTAATGACAATTCAGTGGAGACACCAATCTCAATGAAAACGCCAACTGTAGGACCCGACTCCGAGTCGGTTTCTACAGTACCCATAATATTCGGAGGGACACAGCAGAGCACCAGCAACCACCGGGATCCGGGCATCTGATACTTGACTATATACTGAATTCGTCATAAGAGTCTACAACCCATACAAAAATCGATTAGCCACCGACCCTTTATTGGTCGGCGTGGACTCACTTCCTTCCTCCATCAATCCTAACACAGTTTTGGTCTCCAAGAAGCTCTCATGCATGTACCCAAATGCCCGAGGTCTACTCAGCAAATTAGCTGAATTAAGACTTCGACATGCAGCAACAGCTTTGGACCTAATAGCTGTCACCGAAACGGGGTTGCGCTGGGAGCTAACGCATGCCACAATCGCGCTAACAGACCTGTTCGTTGTCCGATAGGATCGAGGAAGCAAAGGTTGTATGGTAGCCCTCTACTTTCATAACAACATGCATTGCGAACTCATAAACGACTCGGAAATTGACGTACCTGACTCCAGTTGGTATGGCTTCCGGCTGAGAGGGAACGATCTTGGCCTATTGGTTGTTGTTAACCGCCCACCATCGTCTAATCCTGAGATGGACAGCAACTTGGTTGCTGCGTTGAGGCAAGTGATAAACAGCAAGTACGGTCACATACTAATCACCGGCGTTTTCAACTTATACGCGCTAGAATCCAAGGTCACACCAAGAGAGCAAATCAAATCAGACCTGCAAGATCTAGTTTCTGACTTCCCGTTTTATGGCCATCTCACTAGGCCCACCAGATTCAGGAGACCTAACAGACCATCCATATTGGACCGAATATTCACGATTAAATAACTGATGGTAAGGAGAGTGATACTGATATGCCTCTGGGCCGCAGCGATCACGCGACGTTAGTGTTGCATTATGTGTGCTACGCTGATTATCCTAAAGAGCATACCAAGGAATACAATGTCGTAACCAACTATGACGACCTGTCTGACCTCATTGATGCAATAAGCTGGTCCTTCTCAGCTGAATTGACCCCTGAGATGGCCTGTGGAGAATTCGTCAACTTATTTAACAAGCTCGTGGCATGGACATTGGAAAACAAACTCTGCCAGCCTAAAAGGATGGAATCTTTCGTAAGGAGCAAGACACGTAAATGGGACTTGGCATGGCGCACCTACATAGCCACTCCGAACGACCATACCTCGGATGTCTACACAATACAAAGGAATCACTGTGTAAAACTCGTCCGGAAGGATACACTGAAGAACCAACAAGGTCTAGTTGAAAAGTTTTGTCCAAATCCCAAACTTCTATACAGACACGTAAACAATTTGAGTCGCGTTAAGCGTGGTATTCCTGCGCTGCACACAGCGTGCGGGTTAGCCCAAACCGTACAAGGGACGGCCAAGATGCATGGAAAACCATTTGGCTGTATCTACCAAAGCGTGCAATCATCATAAATCCTGCC
>CALYDF020000110.1:61887-87774 GCA_944474145.2 Dicrocoelium dendriticum
TGCAATTTTGGTGACTATCGGATTGTAGTTATCGCGCTAAGGATGTATTTTGCTGCATTACGGATGGGAGCAATTGCGTTAACTATGCAATCGATTGAAACATGGTATAGTAAATATCAATCTAGTGTCTTTTCTCATGAGGCCTCTCTAACTCAGGTTGAGCTGGTCACAAAAGTTCCGGAGGATTCTTGCCTATCTGAAATCAGCATAACGGAGACACAAGTATTCGAGCAATTGCAAGGGCTAAATCCTTCCAAAGCTTCTGGCCCTGATTCAATTCATCCGAAGCTGATGCATGAATTGGCCGCTGAGCTAAGTGGCCCTCTGACATGCATGTTTACAATATTACTCGACAGCTGTGCCTTACCTTCGGAATGGAAGAAGGCAATCATCTGTCCGATTTTTAAGGGCGGGGACAGAGTTCTGCCCGCGAACTACCGGCCTGTCAGCTTAACAAGTGTAGTAGTTAAGTTGTTTGAAAAATTGGTCAGGGATTTGGTGGAGAATCACCTGAATAAGTTTAACCTTCTCAGTGCTGCCCAGCACGGATTCAGTAAGGGATTTTCATGTCTGACAAATTTACTTGTAGCTCATGAAAGCTGGGCTGGGGCAGTAGACAACGGTCACGCCATCGACGTGCTTTTCGTTGACTTCTCGAAAGCCTTTGATACTGTCCCACATCAGCGACTCTCATTGAAGTTGAGATCGTATGGGATATCTGAAGCCGCCCTTAAATGGGTTTCTGCTTTCTTAGAAGGCAGAGAACAGTGTGTTCGCGTGGGGCGTAGCCTTTTGCTTAGACAAGCTGTTCTTAGTGGCGTTCCGCAGGGCTTGGTTCTAGCGCCGTTGCCTTTCGCAATTTATCTCAATGACCTACCCCAAGAGCTTGGAAGTGATCTCCCTGTTGATCTAGGTATCATCCATAACTCATTGCTTCACTCTGGGGAAAATTGGAGGAAGGCTGCTTGTAGAGGGTTCCGTATGATGTGGTTTATTCGCCGCTCTTTCGGTGTCCTAACGGCCAATATTTTTGTGAAGCTGTTCTCAGGTTTTGTGCGACCTCACTTAGAGTACTGTATCCAGGCTTGTCCACTTTGTCTTGTAAGGGACAAAATGGAACTGGAGAGGGTTTTGCGAGTGGGTACAAGGTTAGTGCAAGGATTACGGGGGCAAACCTATCCCGAACGTTTGCTTAGCTTGGGTATGTACTCAATGCACTACCGCAGAATTAGAGGAGACTTGATCCTCACTTACCGTATCTTAACGGATAAGATCGGTCCAGACTTGTCCTGGCTATTTAGTCCTGCCAAGCTGCCTAGTCTTCGAGGTCACCCGTTGAAGCTGCACAAACAGCGTTCTGACCGGGTACGGACGGAAACTCGCTTGTCGCGTCGAGTTATTGAACGTTGGAACTCGCTTCCGGCGCACGTGGTTAGGGAGTATACGGTAGAGGGTTTCGAGCGTCAGTTAGATGCTCTTGGGTGGCAGTACCAAACCTTCCCCTTCTCCTAACCGACTTGTATCTTCAACTTTCCCTTCGTTCTTTTTTAATTTTCTTCTTACCTTGGTATTATCATTATTTAGCCGACATTCCTCCTCTTGTTTTTCTTAGCTTACCCTTCACTCTTTTACTTCACATAAACCGGCCTGGCAGGGACTGCTGGGCAGGAAAATGTGGGCAGTAATTGGATGGACAGGGTGTGATGCGGTCTTTGTTCCAGGCTTTTCAACATCTCAAGCAGACCTGTCAATTCCCGATCCGACGATACGCAGAAGAAAGAACATTCACGGGATTATCCTATCGTTCCGGTCCAAACTGAACTTGAACTTGAACTTGTCCTTCAATAATCGACCGCTCCGTGCACAGGTAGCCCTGAGGTCAATTCCGTGGCGCGCCCCGTCACGTTATGCCACAAGTTCCAACAGGCGCACACGCACAAATCCGGCCAAACAAAGAGATTTGCGTGCGTTCGATAGAGCGCGATTCACAATGCGGCGTGAGAGCTCTTGGTCAACCAAGGCGGTGTATGAAGATATAACTGTTTCTAGTTGCCTTGTGCAGCTACCAACAGGGTTGGTTTAGGTCTCTTGAAGTATACCTAGCAATAAGCTTTCCGATAAGTCCAAAAACCTTGATGAAGGTAGAAAATTGGTGCACTTGTAGGCAAACGACGGTGCTAAAACACAGCCAAAATTGAAAACCAGCTTTTGACGTTGATCCGTTTATAGTACCGTCAAGGAAGTTTGCGCAATGGGTAGACCTGACCAAGCCCGATTGAATGTGTGTACCCAGGCCGATGTGCGAAGAAATTTGAATCCGAAAACTTGAAAAGACAGGAGCAACGAAATAATTCCGACCAGCACGGCAACTTGGTCCCACCATGTGCTGAGGAGGAAGGAGTTGTTACGGAAGAGCGTGAAGTGATAGACAAAACACAGAAGGAAGAAACTGATCAGAAGATTGCTGTTCGGAAACCATGTCGTTCACCGAAACCGATTCCTTCAATGTGAATGCTTTGAACAGAAGCCCAATGCTCCGACAGGCTTGAGCTGCAGTACGTCTGGCGTGTTCGGCAACCGTACGGGTTTTTGAGTAGTGGATCCCTAGTCATGGATATTGTGGCAGTGAGACAATGGTTTACCATCAATAGTAAGCGAACCTGGTATGATGTCACATCTGAAGGATATTATATGGCATTTATCAGCGGAGTATGTCATCACCCATTTGGAGCTGCATGAGTCGAACGCGATTAAGTCACGCTGAATTTCGCTTAGCATTACACTGCCCACAGTTGGATTAAAAGTGTAAACAATTTTTAACTCATCGGCTAATAGGAGAGGTTTCGTGTTGAATCTAAACAACCTGGGTTCTATTTGTGAGGTAAGGATCAAACCATGATAGCAGTGGGTTGCCTATGACATGTGCAGTTAATTTTTATGAGAGGTAGTTATGCGGGACACGATCAGATGCCTTGTGCATATCGAGGTAGATGACTATTGCTGATGAACCGCCATTCAGCGCAGTAGTCAGGAGATTGAGAAAGTCGATCCAACATGTGCTGCAGGATCGCGCACTTAGGAAACCGTGTTTTGTGGTGTTGTTACGATTTCGCATCATCATGAATGCAACAGTTTTGGAGTTTATGTGACGCTCCATTATTTTAGAGAGTGTAGACGTATGGCTTATAAGGCGGTAGTTGCTCATTTCATGCACAGCGCCTTACTTCTAGCGAGGAATGACTACAGCCTTCTTCCACTGTGATGGCACAGCACCGGCTTTCATAAATAGAGGCAACAGATTCAGAAGTAGTACAGGGATGTCAGATTCACCGTTTTTATCAGTGTTCGCGCAAATTGTCAGGTCCAGCAAACTATAATAATTTAGCAGAGGAAATAAGTTGATTAATATCCCGGAGTTCAAAGGCAACAGTGCAGAGCTTGTCGTCAGTACGCTGATTATTATAGTTGGATTGCTAGTTATTTGGTTATCATGAATCAAGGTGGTTGAGTTTTCCGTACTCTTGTTTTTACTTTTCAGCAGCTTGGTGAGTTAAAGGATTTTATTCTGTCCTTTGAGCGCGTATCTCTCAACATCCGTACGCCTGATAAGCCTGAGTCTTTCAAATGCGGCAATGACCGTTTACTGTTGCGATACTAGGGAGAGGTCATTTGTTTTTAGCTAGTAATTTCTTATCAGTGTGCGCTTTCATGCAAAATTTTCGGAGGTGGACACTAATTTTATGCTATTGAGAAGACGCAGATACTTCGCTAGTATTAGAGCATCTAGACAAATATTGATGTTCTTGTAGAACTCATCGGTAGCCACTTGTGAATCAACCGTTAGGAAGAAAGTTTTTCATTGTAGAGATCTCACAAGGGCGGCAAACCATTCCAGATGCAGCGAAATGTATGGTATGTAGAGGACTGCAAATTGAGTCCGGGCAGGATATGATAATGTCTTATCGAAGGAGAATTGGACAATCTTGTGATCGCTGCCAAAGAATTTGTCTAGGACAGCAACAGCGACATTGAATACGCTAGTGTAAGGAATAATTCGAGTATGTGGTTTTCCTGGTGGGTGAATGGATATATTGGGCCCATGCATACATATGTCTACAAGACGATAGTGTCGAAAATTCGATATTGGCGGCGCACGATTTCCAGTCAATATCAGGCATCCTAAAACCTTATATTTTACGAGTAATTCTGCAAAGAAGAGAGCAAGTGTTCCATGATATCTGGGTTATATGTATTGGGATTCGGAGTGGAGTAAATGCAGCAAATACCATCCAGGTTCAACCTTGAGAAACATGTTGGGAAGCGCCTGGGATACTAGCACGTACTCCATCACAAGTAAGCGCTGCGTCATCATCATCATTATCATCATCATTCACATAAACATCAAAAATATCAACATCATCATCAGCATCATCTTTATCTTTATCATCATCAGCATCATTGTAAAGTCCAAAAGGAACTTTGATGGATCCCAAACCTGCATTGCTTACATGAGGACACGGGATCTCTATTCCCTATTTATCTTGCTCATTTACACTGATTTACCGTGCCCTACAAGCGGTTAACATATCATATATTTATTTATTTCACTCGATCACTGACACATCCTTGACGTTTCAAAGTCATTCTTATTATCATGTTACTGTGACACTGCCCAAATACTCGATCTGCGCCACGCTGTACAGTTTCTGCCCACTTGCATTACGATTGCAAAACCTATTCGTATGTCATGTACTGTATTTAATATGCCTTATAGAACCACGGTTATGGGATAATTCGTTTTATTCTTCTGCCCAGACCGTGCGTTATGTCTAGGTTTATCTGTCCGTAGTTTCTAGTTTAGTTTTCGTACGACGTACTTAGTTTAGGCTTAGCATCGTTGGTACAATCATCATCATCATCATCACCATCATCATCGTCTTCCTATTCTTCATCAGCACCATCATCATCCTCCTCAACCTCATCATCCTTCATCATCAGCATTTTTATCATCATCATTACCAGCAGCATTGTCATCCTTCTCCTCCTCATCCTCATCCTCATCACCATCACCATCGTCATCATGGCCATCATCATCATCATCATCATCATCATCATCATCATCATCATCATCATCATCATCATCATCATCATCATCATCATCATCATCATCATCATCATCATCATCATCATCATCATCATCATCATCATCATCATCATCATCATCATCATCATCATCATCATCATCATCATCATCATCATCATCATCATCATCATCATCATCATCATCATCATCATCATCATCATCATCATCATCATCATCATCATCATCATCATCATCATCATCATCATCATCATCATCATCATCATCATCATCATCATCATCATCATCATCATCATCATCATCATCATCATCATCATCATCATCATCATCATCATCATCATCATCATCATCATCATCATCATCATCATCCTGATCAACATCCTGCAGCAATAATAGTACAGTAACTCTCTGGGCTGTCGGTTCCCCGGTACTTATTAATGATGATAGAGCTATACCATTTCTTATTTGATTGCATTCTTAAAGCAATGGCTTTCATTCGTAGTGCAGCAGCCTGTATCGTGTGCGCGGAAACTCTACTCCGGTACTCACCAAAGGTGCATCCACAAAACAATAAGTGAGTCAGCTCTCCGCTCGCTTCAAAACCGACATCTCGTTTGTTAACTCAAACCCCCCTTGTGAAACTATTTCGCCTCTACTCGCAACGCGCTCGATCAAGCCAGTGGGTGCGATTCAGTGTTCCGGACAAATTCACTACTACGGCTGCGCTCGCCCAGCCTTTGGGGATTGGAGTCAGTTCATGATCAAGTACCTATTTTCAACCCTTATTGGCCGACGCCGGTGCGTACCTAGACGAGCGGATGACTTGAGTAAGCGAACGTGAAGTCCGTCTGACGCGAACGGACAGCTGACTCACTGAGGACGTCGTCGATAAATTTTTGGTGGCTATCGGATTTTAGTTATCGCGCTAAGGATTCAGGTTGCTGCACGACGGATGAAAGCCATTGCGTTAAGTATGCGATCGTTTGATTGTTATCGTAAATATCCACCTGTGTTTCTCTACCGTAGTCAGTTAGTACATGTGAGCGGAAGCAAGTCACTGGTCTTTACGCGTTTGTTGCACATTACAGCTGCGCCATATGTTATTCGCGTCCACTGTGCTCTTTGCATCGGAGCTCGGCATTGGGCGTCTCGAAATTGATGAATTCCAACCACTTCCTCTGGCAAACCGTTCCTCTGTTCCGACACTCCACGCTCGAAGCATTGAGGGTGAGCTACCCGCTTTATTTTCGATACCACAAAATTGTATTGGTGACCACGAGTGCTGTTTGGTGAACGCTCATGTGGCAGCGGCCCCAAAATGGGGAAGCGACTGAGAAGCAATATCCGGTGCGTCATAATATACACAATCATCGTCATCATCAATACACCTTAGTTGAGGGTGAGAAACACACCTCAGCTAATGTGCCGCAATACAAAATGGTAAGATACAAAAAGATTACGTTACAAAATAATTCAGACAGGAAGTGCAATGATTAATATTATGCAATTCCTAGGAGGCCGGAATTGGAGGAGAATCTAAAAAGGAGGTGGATGGACAACGCAACTCACAATGCAAACACCAATGGGGCGGACGCTAACTTCGAAGTGAGAGTTTTACTTTCTGTAGTCCGAGTCATCGATTGGTCTCCCCTCCTCTTCCAATCGCACCCCCGAGCACAGACAATGAACGTCGCGGGAGTCGGTGTGCCAACAAGCGCAATACTTTGCCCAGGCGTCAGAGCCTGGTGCGTGATATAATGGTGCTGAGCGCTTCTCTAGCTCTTCCTGCACCAAACACGCGACGCCAAACACGCTCATTGCCCACGCGGTGCTCCCACCAGACACGAACAAAATTGCGAAGGCAGCGATGGTCGAATGTGACTAGCCTCTTTATGTTTGTCGACCTGATGGACCAGATTTCACAAACGTATAAAAGGGTTGAACAGACGTCTGCATTATAAACTCAGCCCTTCAAGGCGTGACTGATGTTGCGTCTGTGCCACAGGTAGCGGAGTTGGGCAAAAGCACCTCGAGATTTTGCTATACGCTTCTTAACCTCACCTGCAATCCGACAGGCGCTAATATAGCTGCCTAGATACTTGGATTCCTGTACGATTTCTAGCTGATCACCATTAAGTTTTGGTGCAGTGGTGGGTCGCTGCCAATGTTGGAGAAGTACTCTGCGTTTCGATGGAACAAGGAATAGCCCAAAACGATTGCCAGCCAGTGCTACTCGGTCCAGTGCTGCTTGCCACGTGTTTGCGAGCTGTCACACTTTAGGTGAATGTCATACGCATACTCCAAGTTAAGAAGTCGCTCACCAGGAAGTAGCTCCACACCTTGTATGTCGTGTCCAGCCAATGCTATTTGCTTTACTTCGACAATAGCGAAGTTAAGGAGGAAAGGTGGCAGCACGCAACCTTATGCGTTATGCAATTTTAACAAGGTGATCTCACATTCTACTTCTGCTTGTGAGGGCGAATTCGAGGGGACGGCCTGTGGAGAAAGACACTTAATGCCCGAAAAAGAAAGCGATAACTCAGATTATTCAAGCTGCCTTGCCAAGTGTTCGGCCCAGCACCACAAGCGTGTTGACAGCCTGTGGATGGGCTGTCCACTCATAACGTATTGTCTCGCTAACATCAGGTCTCATGCTGCTTGTTTCCCGTATCAGACGGAATAACTTACGATGATTATCAACGGCAACGGCTGCTTTCATTTCCGGTGCACGATGAGACCATCAGGCTTCGTGGTCTCTCTTCAGGCTAACAAGCTGCCCTGCTCAGAAATTGTTGCGAGTCTCCTTTTATTCGCTTCCTGCCGGAATACGTCGGCGAGCATCCATAAGTTGCAGCGAGTTTTTAGAGACCCAATGTCCATGTTGACAAATTTGATCTGCCACATGAGGACATTCCTGCTGATACTAACGTCTGATGAATTTGCAACCAGTGATCTTCGACGGTGTTCCGTGAGCGCTTACTATGCCCGGATACTAAAGTACGTTGATACGCATTCAGAACACCTGGCTTCGTCAGTTGGCTGACGTTAATACAAAATACGACCGAAAATATATCGTATTTTACGTATAATGGTACGACCGTGGGGAAGAATTATTGAAAACATATTTTTACTTCATAACATTTAGTTTGCATCTATTTATGGGATATTTTACTACAAATAAACACCGCTTAGCCAAGGTATGCCTAAAGCGTCTAGATCTCAGCCAGATCGAAACCACACGTGTTAAGAGCGATGAGCTAAATCGTAGCCTGAGTAAATTAACTGCCGTAATAAACGGTGGTTCAGGGAGAGATCGCACGGAGCTAGAGATGTTGGTTTACGAACTTATTACAAAAATGTCGCAAAGCTGTGTGCTACGCTCTCAAAGACTTTAAAAGGAGAGAAACCGACAATGTGATTCCCTGCAGAATCGGAACAGTACGTGTACAACTTATCTTGCATGTCTTTTGATCTTAACACAACTGAGGTCTTATCGCTAGGTGCTAAGTTCTGTCTTCCCACTGGAAGCGACAATAGATTAGCAATTGATGCCCAATTTGAAAATCTATTAGACAGACTTCACAATTGTCTCCGTCATCAGATTGGCTAGTAGAAGAGTTTAAGTCGTTGCTAGTGCACGCTTGCTATCAATATCGCCGAGCACGGATAACGCACAAAACGCCGGTGAGATAGAAATCTACTCAGGCGCGAAACAATCTTGTCTGGAATGAAAATATCTGGCTCACTTAATCCGATGATTGTGCGGGAATAGTCGTACTGAACAAAGCAGACTGACTTCGGAAAAGGCACGAAATATTGGCAAGTGACACCAAGTTTTCAAATACGTTTGTCGAAAAAGACAAAACAAAGCAGATTGAACACCAAATCTGCAACTGTTCTCAAAACCTTCGTGATGGGGGCTTTATTAGTGAAGGTGATTTTGAAAACATACGTCCCGTAGGCACCGCGATTCCAAGGTTATACGGTCTACCCAAAACGCATAAGCCTAACGTTCCTCTGAGACCAGTTTTGGACATGAAGAACTCTTCGTTCTATTCAACTGCACTGTGGCTCGTTGAGCTTTTGGAGCCCATTCGAAAGCAGGTTGCTGTACACGGCCTGAAGGATAGTTTTGAGTTCTTAGATGTCGTGCGTGATCGAATTATTACGGATCTAATCATGTGTTCTCTCGAAGTCGCTTCACTTTTCACTTCCGTGCCACAATTTTAAACTGTGAATTACATTTGTGATTATGTTGATCAGAATCAGAAAACCATTAGCATTCTTGCAGTTGGCCTAAAAGGCCTGTTGTTCCGATGCACCTTCAATATGCAGTTTTCGTTCAACGGAGGAACATACCGATATCATGATGGTGTTGTCATGGGCTCCCTACTGAGTCCGTTTCTTTCTGACCTGTTTATATATTTGCCAGAGCAGAGGATGTTAGGATCGATGATCGAAAGCCTTAGCCTTTACTGCCGTTATGTCGATGACATCTGTGTATTGCTCCATTCCTCCCAAAACCTCAAGCACCTCACTACCACATTTAACCAGGCGCAAACAAAGCTAAACCTTACATCAGAAGTATAGGAAGGTAGCTCCTATCATTTCTTGATGTGGCTATGAAGCGAATATACCTTTTCTTTGGAGCGTATTTCAGCCTCTGGTTATTAGCTTGGGCTGAGGATCTTCATTCGCATTAGTGCTATAAGTAGACATGAAGTAGTCATTGAAGATCGAACATATGATTGCACGATCGGTCATGGCAGTTCCATCAGAGTTTATGATGATGTTTATACAACTTGATTTTCTATTCTGCCTACGGTCCAAAAGTTTTTAGATGCAGCCTACCATGTTGGTGCCCTTCAGTGCCATTACTTCCTCAGAACATAGCATTTTGTGGTGGTCTTGGTATAACGCTGTAAGCAATCTGGTGTGGAGCATCAGCAGAGTAAAATCGTTTGTTTTCCTAAATTCTTTCTTTGTTTTATAGAGTTTAGTGGCTACTTTTTTTGAGATGCCTGCAGGAGCAGCAGTCCTTATCAACTTCTTGGTAAGTTCTGGAGCCACAGCTTCAACACAAAGCTGAATGCGGTGGTAGAATTCATTACAAGCGATTTGTACATTCTGTGCTAAGAAGAATGGATCCCAATATGAAGACCTTATAAGATCTGAGAAAATTGACCAATTCACAGAAGAGAATGGGCGGCAATTGATCACTGCTTCTGTCGGTTTAGAAACAATTTGGAAAGAACAACCAACAATGTTATGATCACTACCCGGCAACTTGTCACTGATGTATGTGGACACATGCGAACATCCCATCGTAAATATTAGACCAAGTGTGTTACCAAGCTGTGTAGGTTCTGTGACGTGCTGTACCCATCCTAGTCGATCAAGAGTAGACATGAAAGGATTGCGTTTTTGTGGTTTATTGTTAAGGGACCATGGGATTTCGGGCATAGTAAAATCCCCAGCAATTATTTTATTAGTGTATGAGAAATAAGCAATAAGAAAGAAAGTGTCCAACAAGTCATCGGTCACGGTGAGTGTAGAAGATGGGGGTCTGTAAATACAACCTACTAAGAGATTTGTTGGATTAATAGAAATTGCAATCCACACGGAGTCAGGAAGTCTCCGTAGGAGTGGTTCATTCAGAGGCAGAACCAAGTATTTGTCTTTGACGTAGATTATACAGCCACCACCTCTACCATAAAGGCGGTCATTACGAAAGATGTTATAACCCAGTATCCTGAACAATGTGTCAGACATCTCTGCTGAACACCATGTTTCTGTGATTAGTACTATATCAGGAGAAGAAAGGTGAAGAATATTACGCAGGAAGTGCATTTTATTTAACAGTGAACGGGAATTAATTAA
The DNA here is from genome assembly GCA_944474145.2 of Dicrocoelium dendriticum. Classification (NCBI taxonomy): domain Eukaryota; kingdom Metazoa; phylum Platyhelminthes; class Trematoda; order Plagiorchiida; family Dicrocoeliidae; genus Dicrocoelium; species Dicrocoelium dendriticum. The sequence continues at coordinate 72,869 of CALYDF020000110.1, forward strand.
AAGTAAGTGCAGTGTCTTGTTATCCGTTGGGTTATCTATAGGAATCCAGGTACAGGACCCCAATGAGGTGGTATTTGGAGGGAGTGGAGTGGGGGTGGTGGATACGGAGGACATATAATTTGCGGAATTAGTGTCGTTTGGGGATGTGGCGGGTAAAAGCCACTGGACCCCCAATAAAAGGTCGGAAGGGTGAAATACTGGGAAAATGGCGACCCACTGTGAGATTACAGTTTTCTGGCTGTTGCACATAACCTAGGTGCCAGTTAAGATTATTTACATGTTGAGGTAATTTGAGAGGATTTTGGTTGGGCCAATTTCTCTCAGCTACTTGAAGTTCACCAGCAAGTGGCTCACAAGTTATGGAGTGCACAGGTTGCATATTCAAATGCTGCATGGTTGGAGATATGCCGATTGTCTGCTGGTTTTCAGTGGTGACAGCGTTTGATGGAACGTTTAAAATAGCTGTATTTTTATTGTGCTTAGGAGCACCCGTATAGATTTCACGCGAGGTTTTGCTACCAGTGTTCTTTGCAACAAGGCTGTTCCGCAGTTTTAAAGGTTCGCAGTTTTTAGGAGAGGAGGTTTTCAGTTTCGTACCAGAGCGTCTATGCACCTGGTTGGTGAACGACAACAAGTGAGTAGAGATAGTCGTTGGCGCAATGGAACTTTCTTGTATGTTCGGGGACGAGTTTCGCGGTAATGCTGGACTAATGTGACACTGAATGGAGTCAGAAGCAATACTTTTTGACAATTGCTATTTGATTTCAACCTTAGAGCTGATTCATTTATGACCAGAGTGTCACCTAGGTCAACCAGGTGGGGAAGTTCCTGAGTTTCCGTGGGTGGCAGAACATATTGGTCACAGACAGTTTGTCGGAAATAGGCTTTCTTGCACTCCCTTTGTAGTACTGTTAAATCTGGTTTCAGGACCATGGATACGTAATCTTTCCTAAGGGATAATGCGCTCCTACTACAAATGTATTTTTCAGCAAGTGTGTCGTTAGCAAATTTAAAAAGTACTGGACAGAAATGCTTCGGAGATTTCTTTTGCAACCTCACGCAAGAAACTGCAGTCTTTCAATATGACAGTCGTTTGCCACTGCAAAGGAGATAGCCTCAAGAGATAACTTTTCTGGTAAATTAAATGCTATTACATTTTCGGAGCGTATAATGCGCTCATGCACCTCAAATGCAAGATGTTGTGTAAGTTTCCCAACGGATCGAAGGTGTTCCATTTTTGGTGTATCTGGAGTATTAAAAAGATACTTAAGCGCGTTAAATTGCTCTAGCACTTGGTACAGAGATTCAAACCTTTCCTTCAAATCCTTCAGCTGTAGTTCAAGCGCAGCAATAATTTCAATCGCTTTAGTAGGCGATTCTGCAGTAACTGCGCTGTGCTCTATCAGAGAAATCTTATGAGAGCTATCCTTTGATTGCTTTTTTACTCTTACGCGCAATTTCGGATTTATCTTCATCTTAGATGATGAGCCTTTAATTTTTTCCGTGCTGACGGATTGGTTATAAGCAGGATGTTTTGCCAGCATTTCAATGGTTTCCTGTCTCTTCTTTGAGTTTCTTGTTTTAAGTGAGGTAACGAGCATTTTTACTGATTGATCACTCGGTTTCAGGGCTTGTGAAAACTATTTTATGTGGACAAGGATAAGAAAATAGGGGACAAATTACACCCTTTTGCTTCAGTGATCAAGAGTAATCAAACACTTATCGAAAATCTGCCGAGGAAACAGATTAGGATTTTAGGGCTTATACGACCTATCTAAAGTGCACGAGAATCCACACAGGTCCAAACAGGCCACGGTTACAGACGCAATGATCGATACAAACCAACCGGTTGTAAGAGCGCTCAGTTGTCCAAATTCCGCCGAGGGTATATGGTCCACGAGGTGGGTCTACTTGTAGACAAATCTCGTTCCGACATACTTGCTATCACCGAAACGTGGCTGTCCCCGGATATCACAGACAGTGAAGTATGTTTTCCTGGCTACGCACTGCTTAGATGCGATCGCTCCGTTGGCCGCCAAGGTGGGGGCGTCGCTCTTTATGTGAGTTGTAAACTCGATGTATTGAGGACCTGTGTGTTCCAGTCGCCGGATCAAACTGTTGAAGCCCTCTCGACTATTGTGTGCACTTTCTCTGCTCAGTTTACAGTTGTAGTGCTATATCGAAGTCCTGGAAGTATCTCCAGGGAGGTTATTGAATTTATTCGTACTAAGGCTGCCAATAGGTGTCTAATACTGGGTGACTTCAACCTCCCTGAAATCTGCTGGGCTGATCTATCTTGCAGTTCTGCGGTGGGCACTTTCGGTTTGGATCTCCTTGAACTAACATTGCAACTTCCTTTGCATCAGTTCGTGGATCTCCCGACTAGATATACGCGCAACCAAATTCCGTCTACGTTGGATCTCATTTTTGCGAAGTCACACGATTTCGTAAGTGATATTACCTACGACTGTCCTCTAGGAGCCAGTGACCATGTCTGCATATCCTTTCGATGTGCTCTAACTAAGTGTCATCAAGCTACCGCTGAGGCATGTCCAAATATTTGGCGGGCAGACTTTAACTCAATGCGAGACAAAGCTTCAGTTTGGCATTGTGCGATCACCGTGGCTGGCACCGTTGAGACAGCCTGGGAGAAATTTAATGCATACCTCACTGAGATCTCTGCTCCCCACATCCCACTCACTAAGAGAAGGGTGACACAGGCGCAGCCTCCTTGGATAGATCATACAGGTAAATACCTGCTCAAGAAGCGCTCTAAGTGCTGGCGAACTTACCAAGCGGCTTCATCAACCAGCACCTAAGAAAGCTATCGAGCGGTTAGAAATAAATGTAAGCATCATCTTAGAACTCTTTATCTTCAGTACGAGGAGAATTTAGCTAACGCAGCCGTAACAAATCCAAAGAAGTTCTTTGCTTACGTAAAGAGACGTAGTGGTACAAACTCGTCTATACCGGCTTTACTACGAGCGGACGGAACCCATGGGCATACCGACTATGATAATGCCTGTATACTTAGCGAACAGTATACTGGTGTCTTTTCTCATCAGACCTCTCTAACACAGGTTGAGCTGGTCACAAAAGTTCCGGAGGATTCTTGCCTATCTGAAATCAGCATAACGGAGACACAAGTCTTCGGGCAATTGCAAGGGCTAAATCCTTCCAAAGCTTTTGACCCTGATTCAATTCATCCGAAGCTGATGCATGAATTGGCCGCTGAGCTAAGTGGCCCTCTGACATGCATGTTTACAATATTACTCGACAGCTGTGCCTTACCTTCGGAATGGAAGAAGGCAATCATCTGTCCGATTTTTAAGGACGGGGACAGAGTTCTGCCCGCGAACTACCGGCCTGTCAGCTTAACAAGTGTAGTAGTTAAGTTGTCTGAAAAATTGATCAGGGATTCGGTGGAGAATCACCTGCTTAAGTTTAACCTTCTCAGTGCGGCCCAGCACGGATTCAGTAAGGGATTTTCACTCGTCACTCGCCAAGATTTTCCATCAAATTGTGACTGGCCTATCGGCAAGCGTTTGTATTCATCATTAGGTTTTATAATTCCTCATACTTTATATTCTTCTTTGTTTCAACGTTGATCATGACTGGGCTGATCTCTTTTGGCGACGAATTACAGCTTCCAAATTAAAAAAGTATACCCATGCAAATGATATTGCTACTGACTCGCTGGCTTAAAACAAAAAAGTGAAAAAATGGATTGATCCGCATATCAGAAAAGACTGTGGCTTCATCGCCTATGCATAAAACATCCATAAAAAAGACATTTGACACCTAGTTCTGGTGGCCTTTTTACTATCTTGCCACACAGGCACAGAGCCAATTGGAGCATGGAAGTGCGGATGAAACCCATGGTGGAAATACTCTGCATGGAAGCAAGTCTCCTGGGGACAGTTCCATGGATGACCGTATTACTTTACTTGGACTTTCCGCAAAATCTACATTTATTATTATTCCGTTTCTTTATCTCTCTACATTTCCAAACTGCAAATCATTTCAAAACCCCATATGGGAACCATTGATAAAAAGACGAATAATGAACTATATTATGCGAGCACATTTACATGTTGATAAGACCACCCAAGTGGTCTGTGCCTCGCTCTGCTGAGGAATAAAACGTTTATTTATTTACTGTTTCTCCAAGTTCCACCTTTATATCGGCCTCATTTTCTGAACTTGTGAGCACGGTTCCTGGTTGCCATACCTGCTCGTGCAGGAGTTTGGTGTACACCTCTCGTTTGGCTGCCAAAATCTGGGGTTTAACTGGTGGTCGTCCACTCTCATGCATGCGATGTTGCTGGCCATGTCTGGCCTGACGGGGATCTGGGAATAGAATGTCCAACCTCGTACCTAGTTGACGCATAAACATAGCTTCCCCTGGGCTTTTTCCGATGGATTCCAGTGGTGTGATGCAATACGCGAATAAGAACCTGTCAAATTTAGTGCGCAAAGAGCCATGAGTTTGCTTCAGGAGACTGGCTTTCACGGAACTGAGTGTGGCATAATTTTCCAGTTGTAGGGCATCGTAGTGCCTTTGACCTTCATCGCCAAGCACTTGCCTGAATAGTGTGATTTTGTAAGCCTCAGAAAGACAAGCGCTCGGATTCAGTACAGGAAGTAATTCCACGTAGTTAGTAAATGATTTCCTCCATCTTATCCAGTTCGATAAGGTCGGCTTTTCCCCAGCAGATGACCAAAATATAGGAGGTGTATTCAACATTGATTTCGTCATTTTCGTCGCCACTAATACGTAGTACTACTAAGCATGTAACGCACGCTTCCGAGACACGTAATTCCAGCAAGCAGAAGACGTCTAAACAGCAGGAGGTTTATCAATCAATTGAGGAAGGTACAAGACTCACGGAACTCGCGTTGCGAGACCGGGGGTGTGTCTGATGATTGGCTGGCTGGTGTGTGTGGTAACCAATCCACGCACGGCTGAGTAAACGGATCGAAGTCATTCGCGTACGTGACAGGCATCAATTGCTAATCTGTTGTCCATTCTAATGGGAAGACAGAACTTAGTGCCTAGCGATAAGACCTCAGTTGTGTTACCATTAAGCAACATGCAAGATAAATTTCACACTTACTTTATGGGTTCGGCAGGGAAAGCATTGTCGGTTGCTCCCTTTTACTGTCTTTGAGAGCGAGACGCGCAGATTGCGACTTGTTTTGTAATAAATTCGTTAACCACTTATCTAGCTCCGCGCGGTCTCTCACTGGAAGCCTGTTTATAATGACAGTTAATTGACTCAGGCCACGATTTAGCTCGTCTCTCTTAACACGTGTGGTTTCGATCTGCCTGAGCTCTAGAAGCTTTCGCCAGACGTTGTCCGACCTGTTACGTGCACGACGAAGCAATTTCCAGTAACTCGCTGGGTAGTTGGTATTTCCAATGCAATCCTCCACAGAAACGGTGGCATATATCCGCTTTCGTTATCCAGGTTCGGAAGCTCACATATCTATCGAGTGATTTCAACACAGGGCGGTCTAAGCGGTGTTTTACTGTAGTACAAAATCCCATAAATAGGTGAAAACTCAAGGTTATCAAGCGAAACTATGTTTTCAATAATTCTTTCTCAGGGTCGTACCATTATACGCAAAAGAACGACAAAAATTTGTGGTTTTTTGGACTAACATCAGCCAGCTGGCGAAGACAGGTGTGCTGAATGCGTATCAAAGGACGTTGGCCTCCGGACTTAGTAAGCGCCCACTGAACACCGTCGATGATCACTGGTTGCAGATTCACCAGACGTTACTATCAACAGGCGTGTCTTCATGTGGCAGATCAGATTTGCCGAGCTAGATATTGGGTCTTTACAAATTCGCTGAAAATTATGTATGCTCGCCGACGTATTCCGGCTGGAAGCGAATAAAAGAAGATTCGCAACAATTTCTGAGCAGGGCCGCTTGTTAGCTTGAAGAGAGACCACGAAGCCCGGTGGTCTCATCGTCCATCGGAAATGGAAGCAGCTGCTGCCGTTGGTAATCGTCGTACGTTATCCCGTCTGATATCTGAACCAGCAGCATGAGACCTGATCTTAACGAGACAATACGCAACGAGCGAACAGTCTGTCAACACGCTTGGGGCGTTAGGCCGAACACCTTTCAAGGCAGTTAAACCAATCTGAGTTATCGCCTTCCTTTTTCGAGCATTAAGTGCCCTTGCTTCTTTAACTTCGTTATTGACGAATTAATGGAAATAGCATTCGCTGAACACTACCTTCAAGGTGTAGAGCTACATCCTGGAGAGAGACTTCTTAACTGGGGGTATGCGTATGACGTTCTGCTAAGGTGTGAGAGCTCCCAAATGTGTCAAGCAGTACTGGACCTAGTAGCACTGGCTGGCATTCGTTTTTGGGCCATTCCTTGCTCCATCGAAACGCAAAGCACTTCACCCAGATTGGCATGGATCAACCCCTGTGCTGACAATTGGTGGTGGTCAGCTGGAATTTGTACAGGAATCCAAGTATCTAGGTAGCTATATTAACGCTCGTGGATTGAAGCTTGAGGTGCATTTGCAAATCTCTGCCGCCTGTGGCGCAGATGCGGCATCAATCTCGTCCTGATGGGCCGAGTTTATAATTCAGCTGTCCGTTCAACCCTCTTATACATTTGTAAAATCTAGCCCTTCAGGTCGACGGACATAAAGAGGCTCGTCACGTTCGACCATCGTTGCCTTCGCAGCATAGCCCAAGTCTGTTGGGAGCACCGCGTGGGCAATGAGCGTGTTCGGCGTTGCGTAGTTGATGTAGGAAGAGCTAGTGAACCGCCCAGTTCCGTTATATCACACACCAGGCTCCGATGGCTTGATCATGTATTGCTCTTTTTGGCACACCGACTCCCGCGACATGCAAGGTTTGTGCTCCGGGGGTGCGGTTGGGTGAGGAGGTGAGACTAATCGATGGCTTGGTCGAGAGAAATTAAAACTCTCACATCGAAGTTGGCGTCGGTTGATGCATCCCGAATATGCGGCTTGGATGCTAAGGACGATGAACACGTTTGTTTGGATACACTTGCTAATATAGCTAGGAGCCGGCCCCAATGGCGTTTGTGTTGTAAGCTCTTGAATTCTTCCACTGCAATTTTAGATTCCCCTCCGATGCCGACCTCCTACGAATTGCATAAGATAATATTTCTCATTACATTACCTGCGTTTGAATTATTTGGTATGTAAGTTTCATGAATCTTACCAATTGTATTCGGCACATTAGCTGAGGTGTGTATCTCACAAAAAACTAACGTGTGTTGATGATGATGATGATGACGATGATGATGATGCTGATAGTGAAGATGAATTTGATGTTGGTGTTGGGGCCGCTGCTTCATGAGCGCTCAACAAACACAACTCGCGATCCCCGGTACAATTTGTGGGTACGGAATATAAAGCGGATGGCACACTCTCGATGCTTCGAGCTTGGTGTGTTGGAATAGTGGAACGGAATCCATCAATACCCAGAGGCCTAATGCCCAGCTAAGATTCAGAGAGCACAGTGCACCCGAATAACATGTGGCGCAACTGTAATATGCAGCAGACGCGCAAAGCTCAGTGACTTTATTCCGCTCAGGTGTACTAACTAACTACCGTTTAACAACATAGATTGATATTTACTATACCATGTTTCAATCGATTGCATAGTTAACGCAATTGATCCCATCCGCAATGCTGCAAAATACATCCTTAGCGCGATAACTATAATCCGATGGTCACCAAAATTGCATCCACGACGTCCTCAGTAAGTTAGCTGTCCGCTTGCCTCAAACGGACATCACGTTTGCTCACGCAAGTCGTCCGCTCATCCACCTGCGCACCGGCGTAGGACAATAAGTGTTGGAAAAACGGACTTGCTCATAAACTGACTCCAATCCCCAAAGCCTGGAATGAGAAGGTTAGGCGAAGCAGCCACAGGTTCGGACGAACGGAGACGTAGTAGTGAATGTTTTAGAAAGACTGGATCGCTTCCACTGGCTTGATCGAGCATGTTTTGAATGGAGGAAAACTAGGTTCCCGATGGGGTTTCAGTGCACAAACGCGATGTCCCTTTTGCGGCTAGTGGACGGCTGGCTCAATGATTGTTTCGTGGATGCAATTTTCGTGAGTATCAGATTACAGTTACTATGCTAACGATGCAGCCTGCTTCACTACGAATAAAAGATATTGCGTTAGGAGTGCAATCAAACAAGAAACGGCACAGCTGGCTAACATCACTAATGTGCACCGGCGGAACCATCAGACCACACAGCTACCGTAGTTTTATTGATGTAGGATGTTGCTCAGAATGATGATGAGGGAGATGACGGTGAAGAGGTTGATGATGATGATGATGTTGATGATGATGATGAGAACTGAGAACTGAGAACTGGTGCGAAGCAGCGAGTAGAGGTTGCTCTGTGTAGCTGCATCATTCATCGTTTTCGGACATGAACATTTTATTAATCGTTTCGCTCTCTGTACTTTGCCTCTGCAAATTGTTGGTCTAGTAGCATCTTGAATTTAGACACGGTGTTCGCTTCTACTATATGCTGAGGCAGGTCGTTCCACACATTCACCACTCTTCGTTCGAAACAGAGTTGATGGGCGACCCGCTTCAACTCCGGGACGATAAGTTTATACCGGTGTCCTCGCGTGCAGCTTGGTGTGCGCAGATGAAGTAGTTGTCTCAACATGGGGTAATCACCCAGATGTAATATCCGGTGCGTCATGATGAGGTCAACTCTCAGCCGACGATAAGATAGGGTGTATAACCCTAGTTTCTTACATCGGTCTTCGTATGGCATGCCTCGTAAGTTGGGAATCAGCCTAGTGGCTACATGCTGCACCCGCTCGAGCTTTTCTACTTCGCCCCGGGTGATGGGACAGTATGCGGGAGTGCCGTACTCTAGCATTGGTCGCATTATCGAGACGAAGAAGCGAGTGGCAATCTCTTCGGACCAAGTGCCAAAGCTTCGCCTGAGAGCCCAAAGCATACGAAGGCTGTTTTGGTACAGCCTATTCGTGTTGTCAATGGATTTTAGGTCGCAGCGTGAGAGTACACCGAGGTCGCGCACGAAAGGAGCGGGATGCAACGGTTGTCCAGCCACTGTGTACGTTCGGCCGTGATCACACTTACCCAACCTCATGAATTGCGACTTGGCAGGGTTGATCGGAAGGTTAACCTCTGCAGACCATGTTGAGAGGCGGTCAAGATCCTGCTGAAGTAAATCGCAATCATTGAGTGTGCGGATTACACTCCACACTTTCAAGTCATCTGCGAACAAAGCACAATGTGATTGTAGTAGCTGAGGCACATCGTTTATATGGATTAGAAACAATATCGGGCCCAGTACAGTGCCTTGGGGCACGCCGCTGCTCGATGGATACCACTCAGATGGTTGTCCACCTGGACTCTCCACTTCCGATCCACAAGGAAATTGCTGATCCATTTGTGCAGCGAACCACCAACACCGCACATCCTCAGTCTGTCAAGGAGCACTGCATGGTTAACCTTGTCAAAAGCCTTACTGAAGTCAATGTAAATGACGTCAACCGATTGGCCTTTGTTCAGCGCTTGTAACCATTCGTGCCTCGTCAACAGTAGGTTGGTGATGCACGAACGACCTTTCAGGAAACCATGCTGTGCGGAGGTTAACAGGTTTTTCGACTCGAGAAGTTGCAGAAGGCTCTTCTTCACGATCTTCTCGAGCATCTTTGCCAAAACTGCCGTCAGGCAGATCGGCCGGTAGTTATCCACTTTGCTTGGGTTACCACCTTTCGGGATAGGCTTTACGACTGAGCATTTCTAGTCGTCCGGTAGTAGACCAGTGGATAGTGACCTGTTAAACAGTTCAGTTACAGAAGGTGCAATTATGGTCGATAATGACTTGAGGATTAGTGGGTGTATACCATCTGGCCCAGCAGGTTTCGTCCCGTCAAGATTTGCTAGAAGCTTGCGTACATCCTCAATATTGCAGTCCAGGCTGTTAAGTTCGGCTGGAGCGGTGCTCGTCGAACTCATTACAGACACCTGGTCACTTGCGAATACGGAGGCGAAGTGCGTTGCCAATGCTGACGCACGATCTGTACTCGAGGTTAGAGGCTGTCCTTCTGAGCTTTCTAACACTGGGATACTAGCTATAGGTCTTAGGCGCCGCTTCACATATGCGAAGATCCTCTTGGGGGCAGTTTTTGCGGCAGTTGCAAGCTCCTCTTCGAAGCTTCTGCGTTTGCTTGAGCAGTTTTGATGATGATGATGATGATGATGATGATGATGATGATGATGATGATGATGATGATGATGATGATGATGATGATGATGATGATGATGATGATGATGATGATGATGATGATGATGATGATGATGATGATGATGATGATGATGATGATGATGATGATGATGATGATGATGATGATGATGATGATGATGATGATGATGATGATGATGATGATGCTGGTGATGATGATGATGATGATGATGATGATGATGATGATGATGATGATGATGATGATGATGATGATGATGATGATGACGAGGATGATGATGATGATGGTGATTATGAGGATGATGGTTTCAACAAAGTTATACTGTTAATTTTGGCGGTTTCCACCCGCAGTTGCAACCGAGAATGAAGTCTTATATTTTATATTAATCATGCCGCCAAAATCAACTATACAGGACGCTAACAGTAATGCTTCTGCCCTGACCGTTTCCTGTCCAGACCGCTCGTTTAGTCTAGGTTAATAAATGGAAGACGCTATATTTGCGTGCAACACTTGCGACGTAATTGCATTAAGCATTGTTGCTTGGTTTCACAAGTTGACTAGAGCAACTATGTTTACAGCCAATATTTATGCTGTTATATTCCAGGATTCCTATCAACTGACCTCCGCTGATGAAGATGCTGATGTTGTGGATGAAGATGATGTTGACGATGTTGATGATAATGAGGAGCTGCTGCTAAGGATGGAGTTGTTGTTGTTGATGATGATGGTGATGACGCTGCTGATAAACAATGAACAAGGATTTATAACGAGTGAAATGACTGGTGCTTGACATGTCCGGTGGGGTGGTTAGAGTGAGAAAAGATAGATCAAAGGTAAATGGAATCTTCGGCTTAGACGTTTGCAAATTTAACTGCACTGTCGTAAATAAGAGTTTGAAATTCGAATGTGCGCACATAAAGCCGTATGGTGAGTGGTTTTTGATCACGAAATAAGCGAGAAAAATCAAATAGTGGTAAGGACTGCGCTTACACGTGTGCAGCTATCTCGGGTCGACGGGATACAGAAATCCAGTTTCCACAGTCGTATCGTTTATCAAATTGCGGGCATGGGGTTCGGACTCACTCATTTTGGAGTAGGGTTATGGCACTGTGCAGTGTCTGTTGTGTATTAGTGCCAGCATCTGGAGGTCAAGGGCTATGGCACGTAGTGTAAATGTGACAGAGTATCGTCAAGGTGTGTTTTGAAAAGGGACAGGGTGGGAGCATTAATTACCTATTCCTGGATATCGTTCCAACACCGTGACTCTCGAAGGGCGGAAAAGTTACGCCGACATCTCAGTCGGCTGTACTGCGTGACCAACTTAAACTTGTGACCTCTTAGCGAGGTGTATTGACTGAGTATCAGTAAGGAATGGCATGGGTGGTTGGGGTTTCTTAGGATTAGGTACATCATTATGAGATCTCCCCTTAGATGCCGATAACGTCCACTGTATATTTTGAGAGTCTTCAGCCTGAGTGGGTAGGGGAGGTTGATCAAACTTCTGACGCTCTTCGTTGCCATACGTTGTGTAGTATCGAGCGCGGTGAGACGATGTTTGAGCAAGGGTTGCCACGCTTGAATAGCGTGTTCCGCGGCGGCCTCATGTACGCACTAAGCATTTTTGGAAAGCTCGAAGGGTCAAACTTCCAGAAAGCTCTGCGAAGAAGGTACTGGTTTGCTTTCTTAGCTGCCTTTTCAGTCTGCCTCAAACAACCGAGGTCATGTTGAACTAGCACTTTTGAGATGCCCCTCGTGAAAAGCTGGCTGTAGAATTTGTGTCCCTAAGCGATACTTGTACATAATCTTGCGTACTTTGCTGAGCACTTTGCACTTGGTGACGTTGGAATGCAGCAGACTCTCAATGGACCATGTGTACGCCTTGTCCAAGTACTCCTGTAACGCTGATGATCCTCCACTGTAGCTATAGTACTCCATACCTTTAGATCATAGATAAAAAGCAAGTAGTTAGAAGATAGCACGTCCGCGAGATCATTTATGAAAACTAGTAACGGGCGTGGTCCAAGTACCGAGCCCTAAAGTACGCCGCACTGAACTTCGATGGATTCCGATAGGTTGCCTCCAACCCTCATATTCAAGTGACGTTGAACGTGAAAGTCTCCTATCCAGCCCAGAAGCGGAATGCTGATTTCATATTTCTAGTTTGTAAAGTAGAATGCGATGGTCTATATGTTCGAATGCTTTTAAGAAATCCCGGTGGACCACGTCAACTCCTACACCAGCGTCCGCAGATTCCGTCCAGCTTGCACAAACAATCAACAGATTAATGGTACAGGACCGACTCTGGCGAAATCCGTGCTGCTCCGGAACGAGAATTTTGTTGTCCTCCAGGTACCCCATCAAAGCCTCAGCTCCAATGGACTGCATAATCTTACAGATCACAGGAAGTAGTTTTATCGGGCGACAATTTGCTAGTTCAGCACGGCTGCCATTTATGTAGATCGGTGTGTTGATTCCGTGCTTCCACATCTTGTGGACGTGCATCTCGTTCAGACATCGTCGAAAGAAAATTGCTAGTGGTCCCGCCAAACTCATGACAGCAACTTTCAACGCCTTCGGGCGAATGCAGTCCTCATCCGGGGAGCTGAACTCGCGCAGAGACTTCTGCCTCTTCAGTACAGCTGCGGAGGTGAACGATATGTGATTAGGCCCTGATTGCGTCATTATCTGCTTAGGCAGGATGTATGATGATTGCACGCTTTGGTATTTACAGCCAAATGGTTTTCCAAGCATCTTGGCCGTCCCTTGTACGGTTTGGGCTAACCCGCACGCTGTGTGCAGCGCAGGAATACCACGCTTAACGCGGCTCAAATTGTTTACGTGTCTGTATAGAAGTTTGGAATTTGGACAAAACTTTTCCACTAGACCTTGTTGGTTCTTCAGTGTATCCTTCCGGACGAGTTTGACACAGTGATTCCTTTGTATTGTGTAGACATCCGAGGTATGGTGGTTCGGAGGGGCTATGTAGGTGCGCCATGCCAAGTCCCATTTCCGTGTCTTGCTCCTTACGAAAGATTCCATCCTTTTAGGCTGGCAGAGTTTGTTTTCCAATGTCCATGCCGCGAGCTTGTTAAATAAGTTGACGAATTCCCCACAGGCCATTTCAGGGATCAATTCAGCTGAGAAGGACCAGCTTGTTGCATCAATGAGGTCGAACAGGCCGTCATAGTTGGTTACGACATTGTATTCCTTGGTATGCTCTTTAGGATAATCAGCGTAGCACACATAATGAAACACTAACGTCGCGTGATCGTTGCGGCCCAGAGGCATATCAGTATCACTCTCCTTACCATTAGTTATTTAATCGTGAATATTCGGTCCAATATAGATGGTCTGTTAGGTCTCCTGAATCTGGTGGGCCTAGTGAGATGGCCATAAAACGGGAAGTCAGAAACTAGATCTTGCAGGTCTGATTTGAATTGCTCTCCTGGTGTGACCTCGGATTCTAGCACGTATAAGGTGCAATCGCCGGTGATTAGTATGTGACCGTACTTGCTGTTTATCACTTGCCTCAACGCAGCAACCAAATTGCTGTCCATCTCATGATTAGACGATGGTGGGCGGTTAACAACAACCAATAGGCCAAGATCGTTCCCTCTTAGCCGGAAACCATACCAACTGGAGTCAGGTACGTCAATTTCCGAGTCGTTTATGAGTTCGCAATACATGTTTTTACGAAAGTAGAGGGCTACCATACAACCTTTGCTTCCTCGATCCTATCGGACAACGAACAGGTCTGTTAGCGCGATTGCGGCATGCGTTAGCTCACAGCGCAACCACGTTTCGGTGACAGCCATTAGGTCCAAAGCTGTTGCTGCATGTCGAAGTCTTAATTCAGCTAATTTGCTGAGTAGACCTCGGGCATTTGTGTACATGCATGAGAGCTTCTCGAAAACCAAAATTGTGTTAGGATTGATGGAGGAAGCAAGTGAGTCCACGCCGACCAATAAAGGGTCGGTGCCTAATCGCTTTTTGTATGGGTTGTGGACTCTTATGACGAATTCGGTATATAGTCAAGTATCAGATGCCCGGATCCCGGTGGTTGCTGGTGCTCTGCTGTGTCCCTCCGAATATTATGGGTACTGTTGAAACCGACTCGGAGTCGGGTCCTACAGTTGGCGTTTTCATTGAGATTGTTGCCTCCACTGAATTGTCATTAGAAGGTGCCGGTATTCCCGTTGCTTTCAGACCAATTGCTGTTGATAAACTGCTATGGAATTTAGCCCAGTGCTCTAGAAGGGTTTGTGCCGTTAGGTCTGATTGCAACAAACGTTTTAACAGCTTATGGTCGCACCCTTTATTGTTTGGTGATATGGGGATTCTTGTCAACCAAGTGGAAACAACATTTTGGAGGAGATGGGCCTCCTGGATGTAGTGCCATTGCTCGCGACCATGCATCTGTGCATCGTCGGAGGAGGAATTAGTAACCTCGGGAACACGATGGACCGCCATTGTTTTCTTATCTTGACTTTTGCTGTTCTTCTGTCTGTTAGCGGGATACGTCATAATTATATACTGTTGGGTCATGATAACAAGTTATCACACCGACTGGAGCTGGCGAAACAATTCCATTCGTACCATGGACACTTGAATGCACTTTGAAAGTTGCAGCGTGGAATCG